>JAJOOR010015785.1:0-27470 GCA_036250505.1 Solanum acaule | reverse complement strand
AGGTGTGCGTTGGACAAGTATTTTGTAAATGAGCTTGACTCTTGTTCTATGATGTCATTTTGAAATGGTTTGCCCTTAGTCCCTATTTCCCGTTAATTCATGTTGAATGTACTTCCGCGACCGATGAAGTGTGATGACAAGTTTGAGAGGCTTGTTTGGGGTTCCTTCGGGTTCCTCATTCGCCATGTCACGTCTAGGCCCTAGGCTTGGGTCGTGACACCTATAGTAAGAGAAGACAAGTCTAGGCACGAGAGAAGGACAAGAGCAATGTAAAACCCATTAGATTTTATGTAAGGATCCAAATTCATATGTCGTGATGACACCTATGTTTCCAACCAATAGGTAAGCCAACCCACTAGTTTTACCAATTAATTAAATAAATAATGTGAAAAAATAAAAACAAATAAACGACAAGTAGAATATGTCAAACGCTAAGTCTTTCATAAGTATGAACTGCGGAAAACTAAAACATCACCGAAGCTTTTGGTGTCATAAATATGAGGGGTTCTAAAATATGGTGCAAGTCTGAACCTAAATGACAAGCCTAAGCGTAAGAAATATATTATCTGAATATGAAAACAATATAATAAATGATAAGCTATAGGGAGGTGTGGGCAGCAGAATAGCCAAGCATCTCCCCACAACTTCAAGATAATCCAAGCTCGAACAACGAAAGCTCGATAAGATGTGCTCATATCTGGAATTAGATTTGCACCAGAAAAAGGTGCAACAACTTTATTATGACCATGAACCACGTGTACCCAGTATTTCTCATAGACTAACAAAGAAAAAGTAGTGATATAAGTATATCAGAAAGTCATCATTTAATTTTACTAGTCTACATTATACTTATCAGTCCAATTTCATCAATTAGGGATAATCAAATATCACATAACGTCAAACCACGCAATAAGAACAAAATCAAATAAGAGTAAAGGATGTAATAAGATGCAATGCAATGCAACACAATCAAATGATATGCCTCAGATTCCACGTGTAAATTCAAAATTTGAGTAGTAGTAAATAAGGTCTTGAGCTTTAAGAAGCACACCTCACATACATCAACCCACTAAAAAACCACTTACTTCCAGATCAATCTACTCAATACAAATGAAATAAATAAGAACATCATTGATAATAACCAACAAGGCCTAAGAACCCTAAATTGAAGTAGGCCTTACCCATTTCCAAATTGCATCAATCCTCTAGGGATCTATTATGAAACCTTTCTTGAACACTACCTGTTCAAAATACGCCACAGAACTAACCAAAACTCATACTTTAAGATCTTGCATACGGTTTAATCTTCTTTAGGTTTTAAAGAAAAATCCTTAAATGATGTTCGTGATCCACCTTAATAGGAGAGTATATCAATACATCATATATAAAGATAATAACAAAGAAATCTAAGTACGGCCAGAACACCTCATGCATGAAATCTATAAAAATTGTTGGGGTATTAGTCAACAGAAAAAGACATTATCTGAAACTCATAATGGTCATAACGTGTCACGGAAGTTGTCATAGGTATATCATCTCTCTTAACCTTCAATTGATGATAACCGGATCTCAAGTCAATCTTAGAGAAAACTGAAGCACCGTGAAACTGATATAATAAACCATCAATACGAGGTATCTCGTATGATACTGATGGTAACCTTGTTCAACTGCCTATATTCAATATATATGCTCATAGATCCATCTTTATGTTTCACAAATAAAACTAGAGCACCCGAATGAGATACACTCAGTCTAATCAATCCCTTGTTTAACAAATCCTACAACTGCTCTTTGAACTTTTTTAATCCGACCAAATCCATACGAAATGGCAGAATAAAAAAGAGTTGAGTGTCTAGCTTTAAATTGGTACCAAAAAAACAAAATCACATTCATGTTGAAGACATGATCGGTCCAAAGACCTCCAAAAACTCACTCAGCAACTGAATAAACTCAAGCATATAAGTGTCCATACTATTGTTTCAAACATGTTCCAAGTAGGCCAACATCCTCTCTCTACCAACTGATGACCCCTAATAAATGATATGAACCTTTTTGGATTGTGATTAAGAGTGCCTCTTCACTATACTATAAGAATTTCGGGTATAGCTGATGTAAATATCTTCGTATGGTAATTCAAAATTATGTGATAAGAAGATAACCAATTCATCTCAAGAATGACATAAAAAAATCTATCATATATAAGTCTTCAAATCCACTTTAGTATTATATCCCAACAAGGTATCTACACACGATTGATATACTCGATCTACCACTATGATATCCCCAACATAAGTAGAAATATGTACATGAATATTATGTGACTCACGTACCCTATCCAACTTGAATGAATGCCCCTCTTACCTTCACACTGCTCAAATCCCTGACATTGGTTCATTTCTAAATCCTTGGAAACATCTATAACTTTCCAATATTGAACACTAGAAGCATCAACTTGAGAAGCTCTCATGCGAATAAAATAATCAACCCTTTGAGAAGTATTTTCATTGTCTCGGTCTCGATATAATGTAACATTGAAGGGTCTCTAACCAAGACATATAATTTAACATCATACTTAGTGACTGGCATATCCTCTTGTTGAAAACCCCCAAGTTCATCCCTCTTACACTACCTCTCATTGTGTGGAAAAACACAACTTGAGTAAATTGAGTCCATGAGAGTGGGGATGGCTTAATTGGCCTACTAGTAATGTAATATCTCCACCATTTCTTGATAGGGATAATATTATAAAACGATGTGTAGCTAACTCCATGGGACTCCACTAATCAAATATCGTGCAACCCCTCATAGCAAGTGATATAAATTCATACGCATTCTCACAGAAGATACTAATATAGGTCAGACAATTCCTGATCATGACCCCTTCTATTACTTTCTTCACATCAATGGTTATTATAGGCCAATTTTTGAAAAGTACTGCAATACAGTCTCTAACGTGAGCTCACTCGTGCATTTACCTAATTCAATAAACCTAGTAATGGGTACGGGTACAAGCTCTTGATCTTTGATCACCAATGCACAAGTCCTCATAATTTGTGAGAGAATAAGACAACATGAATAGAATTTTAACAAAGTCAAGTTTGAACAATAAGGAATGAAAGGATAGAAGTTTCCTAAATGTCTTATAGCCTCTCGAAGACAAGTATGGACGTCATCATACCGATACACAAGACTCTTCTAGACATTACTCTTTTACTTGTGGGACCAATTTACCTAGGTCTCTGATTCCAAATCGTCACAACCCAAATTCACATGTCCTGATGGAACCTATGTTTCAAACTTATAGGTAAGCCAACCCACTAGTTTTACCAAATTAAATAAATAAATAAATAAGGTGAAAATACAAAAATAAATAAAGAACAAGTAGAATATCTCAAACTCTAAGTCTTTAATAAGTATGAAGTGCGGAAAACTAAAATACCACCCAAAATTTTAGTGTAATAGAAGAGCTTCTAAAATATAGTGCAACTTTGAAACTATATGAGAATCCTATATGTAAGAAATATCTTGTCTGAATACGAAAATAAAATAATAAATAAAAATATAAAGGGAGGTGTGGGCTGCGGAACAATCAAGCAGCTCACCATAACTCTAAGATAATCCAAGCTCAAACTAAAAAAGCCTTACGAGAAGTAATCGTATCCGAAATTAGATCTGCACTGATAAGTTCAGTTATTGGACTCATTTAGGGCTTTATTTTAATGGAAATAGTGTCCTTGAATGCTTGTTTTATCTCAATACCTAATTAAAATGCTGAAGTTTCAGGTATTTGAAGTTTTATTGGAAGTATGGACACTTAGGCGCAAAATGTGGCAAATAGGATTGAAAAAGAACAAGAAATGGAATCCTATGAATCGTCGAGTTTAACTTGGTCAGTCGCTGAAACGACATGAACCGCCCTTTGTTCCAGTACGAGAAGCCTTAAAGAAAGTGGATCAAAAGGCGAGGAAGTGAGTAGTAGGCGAGTCGCCAATCAGTTTCACGAAGCAGTACTATATCGCCCAATGACCCAGAATGTGAGGATGCAAAAGGAAAGACACTGATGGCGATGAGCTGACCGAAAGGCGGATCGTCGAGTTCATCGGCGATCTCGACTAATATCGCCGAATAATCCTTCGCAGCACAATCTGTGAAAACTATAAATACTATTTAGAATTGTAGAGGGAGAGGAACAATTTTTTAATATAGTAAGTTTTCACTTTAGACCATCATCTAGCTGATATTTTTCTCTCAAGTTTGGAGAGGGTTTTGTGGAGACTTGAAGAAAGGAGTTCTTCTTCCCCAAGTTGGAATTAGGTCTTCGCTATTCACTTTCCTTTGCTTAATTCAATGTTTAATTTCTTATACCCAGTTGATTTCATTATCATGTTAGGTATAATTTCTTATTTCTTGATGTGTCGCTAAAAAACCCCATTCTTGGGGTGTGATTTAGCAAATATGGGTTAATATTCTTGTTGGGTCTTGCTTGTTGATAGGTTAGATGTATTGTAATGGTGATTTAACCTAGTGGTTGTGGTTTAATCTAAAGGGTTTGTAGTTACAAATAGAAAGCCACCCATGTGTTTTCAGCTTGCCCAAGAGGGAGGTCGCGAAACCAAAACCACTAGACTGATGGCCTAAGGAGTGGGTCGACATGAGGTTCAGCCTGAGAGGGTGAGCCCTAGTCCCATATCCTAACACTCAGCTCGAGAGAGTGAGTGGGGTAAGGCGTAGGCTGGTCTTCATGCAGGAAATGGGTGTCCGAGAGAAACGCATTTGAAACAGGTAAGTTGCCTGAGAGGTAACTTATTTCCATTTAAAGCTTAGCCTAATCACTATTATTTTTCAAATCTCCAATCGAAAGAATGTACCCAACAATTTATCTCAACTTGTATTGCGGTCACGTCCCGAAAACCTTTCCCCATACTTGATTTTCTTGTTTATATTGTTGTTTTAGTACTACTTACAAAATCCCCTTTGATATTTGACACTTTGGTGTCACCCCCTTTAATTTACAATGTCTTTTATCACAAATGTCTTTAACTACGACTAATTTGAATGAAATTATAATTGGTTATTAATTCTCAAAAACCGCTCCCTTGGGACACGATCCCAACCCTCAGTTGGGTTACTATATTATTGACGATCGTAGACACTCATATCGTAGGATAGTGTCGTTGGTCATGATAAGCATCAAAATGGCGCCGCTGCCAGGGAGTGGTGTTACTTGAGCATTTTTAGTTAAGTTGAATTTTGTTCTTGTTAGTTATAGTGATATTTACTTAATTTTTAGTTTTATTTTGCTTGTTTGTGTGTTGAAACAGGAAGAATGAGTGTGAATGATGACCAAGGTCCCAAATGGACCAAGTGTTATCTTCTCTCTACCCAGAGCCAAAAGAGGGGTGGACTTATGAAAATGAGGCAAACCTCACTAATGGAACTTGAGTGAGGAGTTGCGTCGTGCCACGACGTTAAATAAGGCGCCTCTTGGGAGGCAACCCAAGGTTTTATCACTTTATGTTTATTTTAGAAATAATAGTGTGTTGATCATGCAGGTTAAAGTGTGGAATGTGTTAGAAAGGTAGATATTGGTGAACTAAAAGTCCGGTCAACACATCGCCGAAGAGGTCAGCGAGCCCGACTTGGATCGTCGTTAGACTCAAAACAATTTGAAAGTGGAGTTTGTAAAACTCAACGAGCCCAGGAGCAAATTGGTGAGTCGCTGATCAGGTCGATGACCACGATATAATCTGCCGTTTGGACCCCCAATTTAACTGGAGGTCCTGTAAAATTCGGTGAGGTAAGTGCCTACTCGACGTGTCGTCGAGTGGGTCGGCGAGCAAGAGTAATGTCGCCAAATGGGCGAGAACTGGATGGTTTTTAAAAGGCCAAAGGTTTAAACTTTCAAACTCTTCACTTTCCCTCACTTTTGAACTTCACAAGCTCACATCCGCACTTTAGTTTCTGTATTTTTCCATTTCTAGTAGTATTTTAGTCATTGATTTGTGCTTGAATTGGGATTACTTTGCCACCTAGCATTTCAGTCTTTATTATTCAGCATCTAAGGTTGGTTTACCGAACCCCGCATATATTTCTGAGAATTTGAACTCTTATGCAGATGAATCTATCTTGTTGATGTGTGATGGGCCTCTCTGATAGGATTAAGTTGCTTGAATGCCTATTTTAAGTTGAAAATTTTGCACGTGGTGTTTATATTGTTAAAATCCTGTATTTTTGTGCCTTAAAATTGGTTAAATCTTGTGGGGTTGTAACTGCATGTTGTTGAGTCTAGTAGAGAGAAGTCTAAGTATCCTGAAGATATGGTAAAGACCAATATTGTCATGCCACCCCAAAAAAGAGTACAGGGTATCACTATAAATGAATGGGGATCAAATCCTCTAAAGAAGGGTAGACAAGAACCTCCACCTAGAGATAAAGGCAAGTATATGTGGGCCTTACTGAGACAGAGGAGGCCATGATACATGTTGTTGGCTCCTAGTGGATTTGGTAATACTGGTCCTTCTGAGGTGAACCGGGTACAGAGGCCTGAGTCCAGACTTATGCACTGGGCACTGATGTCCAGACAGATGGAGCGACTATGTAGACAGGATCCCCTCTTTACATCCCTCTCTATTTTTTTCTTTATCTGACCTTTCGGATACTTATTACTTGCATTTGAGGACAAACGCTCTTTATTTTGGTGGGGTGATGTAACACACCAAAAAAAATTTGAGCTAAGACTTGAACCATCCTTTGTTGTGAGTAAGATTTTACCAAGGAAATTAAAATTTCTTGAGTGTTAAGGTCACTAGATGTAGCACCTTGAGTTTCAAAGGAATTAAATAGGAAACAACAAAAATCTGAAATTTGCAAGTTAAGCTAAGTATGAGTTTTGGGTTGTCTTCAAACGACTATAACTCCTAGCACAGGATGATTTAAGTTTTCTAGTAGTTACCGTAGGAAAGACCTTCGAATTAGCTTTCCAACGCTGCCAAGTTTGCTAAGTTTCGAGGTCGGATGAGTGAGATATGGCCTTTTGAAGTTAGGTTGTCCATGTAAGGAAAGTTAGCCTAAAATAATAAGGGGTACTTTGGTCTTTTCCTTACCCAATCAGCTTTAATTCATTTTTAGTAATTTTTTAGGTGTCTAATCTGATTAGTTTCAGTTTTATCATCCTAAAATTAGCCTACGATTTTAGTTAAGAGTTCAAGAAGAGAAAAGAAGAGAAAAGAGGAGAGGAGGAGAGGATCAAGCGTTCGTCAAAATTCTTGCGTCTTGATGAGGATTTTATCCATGGGTTTAATCTCTAAGAGGTATGTAAGCTTCCATAGTGTTGGGTTTTTTCACCCACACGCGAAACATATTATTTTCAGCGAAATTTCATTCTTGAAGTTGAAAGATTAGAGTACTTGATGAATTCTTGGTAGGTGTTCTTGAGGTTCATTCTAAATCTTGTTGTGTTGGGTTGTTTGATGATTTATTGAGATGAAATTGAGTAACTTGAGTGTTGTTTTCAGTAGATTATAGTGTAATTAAATTAAGTAATCAATTCTAAGTGATTGGGGAGCAAACCGTTCGATTCTAGGCGAATTAGGGTGAGAAAACGAGGAAGAAAAATTCATCGATTTTCTGGGTTGGGGCCTGGTGCGATGCGCCAGCCAGAGCGTCCCAAACCCTCCTCCGAAGTTTAGGGGCTCGGGCCCCACGCCACGAATAGCGCCAGGGTCACCTGCCCCATCCAATTTGTCGTCGGTTGCCCCGTTTGAGTTCGTTTAAATTGCACCTTCACTCCATTTCGATTCTAACTAGTCTAAGCTACTTCTAAAAACTAAAATTATTCCTAACATGATCATAACTATGAATTCATAGTTCAACTTCAAGGTATAGTTGAGACTTAAGTTTTGAGAGTTCGTTCAAACATTTCGAGAAAGTCCCTCCGAGTCCTTTTGAGGAGTCTTCTATAACTTCTAGTAACTTGTTTTAAAACTACAGCAAGTGAGTATGAGGATGAAAAGAATGTATTCATGAGTCTACCTTGTCATCATGAGATCTTCCATGTCATGAACCGAACAGTTGAATTCATAATTCACATTCAAGAGAAAGTTACAAGTAGAGTTCAAGAAAAGCTTATGAGTTCAATTCTGAATCCTTCGAGATCAACTATCAATTTGAACTAAGTTCTGAGAAAGTAAGTATGAGAATGAGAAGAGTTGTATCATGAGTTCCATAAGGTCATGTAGACCTACGAGTCAAGTCGTTCATGCCATCAAATTTCGCATGAACTCCAGAAGTTGAGTATCTATGAGAGGAGAAATATCTTCAGATCCTAAATATTAAGTATTGAGTTTCTAACCCATTTGAGATTACATTCCTAATCATGGGACTAATACGTATTACCTATGAAGTCCATGAGTTGAGTTGTTCACGCCCATAATTCCGCATGAACATTATAAGTCGAACAGTCTTGAGATGAGAAGTATCTTTGAGTCCTTGAGTTGAGTAGTTCATGCTCATAATTTCGCATGAACCCTCTAAGTTGAGCATTCTTCAAGTGAGTAGTATTATTGAAGTTCTTGAGTTCCAAGTATTGAGTTCTATCTATGGTTATCGAAAACATTGCATTGAGTCATTCATGTCCATAATTCGGCATGAACCATATTTTAAGAAGTCTTTTACAAACGTTTTAACTTTGATTTAAGACTTAAGTTTTGAGTTCAGTAAAGAGTAAAGTTGAAGCTCTTTTCTTCGAAAGTATATGGGGACTAGGTATTCCCAAAGAGTTTATAAATGTTTTGACATTTAAATAAGAACGGAAACTGAGATTTCCAAAGATCTTTCAGGCTAGTTTTCAGCAAAGAGTAATCGCTTTCTAAATGAAGCAAGAGAGGAAACTGAGATTTCCAAGATAGCCTTTAAGCTAAGTTTTTGAGCAAATATCTCAAATCAACAGAAACAAATATGTTTAAAACATAAGAGCTAGTATATTTTGGGTGTAGTATTGAGCACCGAATTGGGAGCGAGCAAGAGTTCAGATAACTCACATCTCCATAAAGCCATTTAGCCACCATGGGTAGAAAAGGGTCATACTTTTTAGATGAATCCTTTTCACATAGACTAGTGGATCCACTAAGTTAAGGTAAGGTCATATACTGATAGCAAGGTATAGGATGGTCCTTGGCAGCGTGAGGTAAAGTGTTGTATCATCACTATATCTCTTAAGTGATGGTTGTTGGTTAGAAAAACTCCCACAGAAGTTATTGTATTGTTATATACACAGTTATTTGTATTTTCACATACATTTCAGAGTTATGATGTATCCTTGCATACACACAGAGTTGACATCATGCTTTTAAACAATTTGTTTCTTTATATTGAACTTGTTTTAAATTGTTTTATATTGACATGAGTTCAGTCATATCGATTTGAGTATCTAGAGTTGAGTATTCAGAGTCGAGTATCATATCTTTGAGTTGAGTATCTAATCCTTGAGTTGAGTGTCTAATCTCTGAGTTGAGTATCCTATCCTTGAGTACTTTTGAGTTGAGTAAGTTTGAGTAGTTTTGAGTATCTTTGAGTATTCCTTGAGTTGAGTAAGTTTGAGAAGAGGTAAGTATGTTTCCTTTTTATTAAGTTCAAGCTTATGTTATGCTTTAGAATTCCCCTTACATGCTCGTACTTTCCACGTACTGAGCCATTTGGCCTGCATCTTCTCATGATGCAGACACATGTATTCAGGATCATCAATAGGAGCTTCGTTGATACATCCGAGAGTTCGAGTTAGCTATGGTGAGCCTCCTTGCTTCCGGTGGATTTCATTTACCTTTCAGTTATATTAGTTGTTAGGATGTCGTGGGTCTTGTCCCGACTTCCATCTTTATCAGTTAGCGGCTTCATAGATAGTCAGTGTTGTTGAGAAGTTTAAATTATTCATTTATTTTATTAAATGTTTTAAAGACTTAAGTTGCCTATTTTATGGTGAGTTGAATAATTTATTTTATTCGGAGTTTTTCTTTTGAGTTAAAGCTTTCTATTTAAGTTTCATGAATATTTATTCAGTTATTAAGCTTTGTATGTTTGAGTTAGTCTTCCGCTTGAAGTCAGCCAAGATGAGGGTTCGCTTGGGACCAGCAATGGTTCTCAAGTGCCGGCCACGTCCAGGGTGTAGGCTCGGGTCGTGATAAACTTGGTATCAGAGCATAGAGTTTAAGTGTCCTAGGGTGTCTATGGAGCCGTGTCAAGTAGGATCCTATTTATGGTTGTGAGGGCCCCACTTTTATAAATGAGGGACTACAGACATTTAAGAAAAGTTTCTCTTCTTTCATACTCTTAATCGTGCAATAGAGCTATGTCATAGAGACTTATTCTAACTCGTGCATTTCTCGGATTCATTCGACTACCCGTCATACTAGAAGTGGTTGAAAATTAGAGTTAGTTATTTTTCGATGAGTTGTTGTTAGTAAGAGTTTTAAGGAAGTCATGAGACTCCAGAGGGGCTTAAGAAAAGGCCAAGAGTAAGTTAAGTGTTCAGTTTTAGAGGAATGCACTCATATTCATATGAATCGTGCGTTTGAGCTAAAAGCGAGTTGTACTCTCTTCCCTAAGCCTTGTTTCAGCTGAGATCCTTTTTAAGAGGTATTTTTAGAGCTTGGGTAAGATTTTCACCCAAAAAGGTAGCATGAGTTATGAGATCATGAGCAGTAGTATCCCAGAGTTAGAGGTAAGTATGTTTCCTTTTATCAAGTTTAAAGCTTATGTTTATGTTTTAGAACTCCCCTTACATGCTCGTGCATTCTACGTACTAAGCCATTTGGCCTGTATCTTCAATATTCAGGATCATCAACAGGAGATTCGTTGATACATCCGGGAGTTCAAGTTAGCTATGGTGAGCCTCCTTGCTTTCGGAGGATTTCATTTACCTTTTAGTTATATCAGTTGTTAGGAGGTCATGGGTCTTGACCTGATTTCCATCTTTATCAGTTAGAGACTTATCATAGATAGACAGTAAAGTTTCAGAAGTCTTTTCATTTATTTTGTTAAATGTTTTGAAGACTAAAGATGCCTTTTTATGGCGAATTGTATATATTTTATTAAACAAAGTTTTCTTTTGAGTTAAAGATTTGTAAAGTTGAGTTCATGATTTTTTATTTCAGTGGTAAGCTTTTGCATGCTTAAGTTAGTCTTCCTCTTAAAGTCAGCCAAGATGAGGGTTCGCTTGGGAATATTCGGGTTTAGTAATAAACATTAAGCTTGAATTTGAGATGAGTGTCATGATCAAAAGAATGGCAACATGAGGGTGCTGATGTTAGTCTTGAGGTTTGATCTAGAAGACTTGAGGAATTGAGATATTAGCTAGAATAGATATGAGTGGTACAAGTGAAAGACCCTAACCTTTAGACAAGGACAGTGAAGTGTGGCTAAGTCACAAGAGTGACAAGAGCATTAAGAGGTGTGCCGAGATGGTATGTTACGAGATGAGGTTCCAATTAAGTTATGATTTTCCATGTGTGCCTAGATAGCATAATTGAGTTGTTAATGTGGAATATGTCCATAGCTTTCAAGTGTTAGCTTTAGAACTAAGGGGGAGACGATAAGATGAGAAATCAAGTCAAGTGCTTAAAATTAAGATAATAATGAGTTCCAAAGATTATGACAGATATCCTTTCGGAGGTCCTTTCTGTAATAGAGTGGTGTTAGAAAGAGGAGGTTGATGTTCTTATTGTGATAGTGATGGTGTGATAATTCAATATAAGTTTATAAATGAGGAGGAAGAGAAGGATGAGGTTGTACAATGAGGAATAGATAAATGAGAGCCCTTAGTTGGTTCGAAGGAGTTGGTTAGTAGGAGTCCTTGGAGTTGTTAGAATACTAAGCTTGGATGTGGTGTTAAAGAGTGATAATCTTGGGATAAGATTTCTTATCGAGGTATAGAACCCGAACATAAGGATTTGGGTTAAACATGAATGTAGTAGGGAGCATACCATTAGACACACAACTTAGTAAGAGTAACCCATTACATACCCAGTCCAGTCGTCATTCGAGGACGAATGATCCCAAGGGGGAGATATTGTAACACACCAGAAATTTTTTGAGCTAATACTTGAACCATCCTTTGTTGTGAGTAAGATTTTAACAAGGAAATTAAAAATTTTGGAGTGTTAAGGTCACTAGATGTAGCACCTTGAGTTTCAAAAGGAATTAAATAGGAAATAGCAAAAATATGAAATTTTGCAAGTTAAGCTAAGTATGAGTTTTGGGTTGACTTCAAACGACTATAACTCCTAGCTCAGGTTAAGTTAGGTGTTCTACCAGTTACCGTAGGAAATACCTTTGAATTAGCTTTCCAACGCCGCCAAGTTTGCTATGTTTCGAGGTCGAATGAGTGAGATATGGCCTTTTGAAGTTAGGCTGCCCAGTTAAGGAAAATTAGCCGAAAATAATAAGGGGTATTTTGGTCTTTTCCTTACCCAATAAGCTTTAATACGTTTTTAGTAATATTTTAGGGGTCTAATCTGATTAGGTTAAGTTTTATAATCCTAAAATTAGCCTAGGGTTTTAGTTAAGAGTTAAAGAAGAGAAAAGAGGAGAAAAGAGGAGAGGATCAAGCGTTCATCGAAATTCTTGCGTCTTGATGCGGATTTTCGCCATGGGTTTAATCTCTAAGAGGTATGTAAGCTTCCATAGTATTGGGTTTGTTCACCCACACGCCAAACATATTATTTTCAGCGTAATTTCATTCTTGAAGTTGAAAGATTAGAGTTCTTGATGAGTTCTTGATAGGTGTTCTGGAAGTTCATTCTAAATCTTGTTCTGATGGGTTGTTTGATGATTTTTTGAGATGAAATTGAGTAACATGAGTGTTGTTTTCAGTAGATTAGAGTGTAATTAAGTTAATTAATCAATTCTAAGTGATTGGGGAAGAAACCGTTCGATTCTAGGCGAATTAGTGTGAGAAAACGAGGAAGAAAAATTTGTCCATTTTCTGGGTTAGGGCCTAGCGCGATGTGCCAGCCAGAGCGCACCAAACCCTCCTCTAAAGTTTAGGGGCTGGCTCCCAGAGCCACCCATAGCGCTAGGGTCGCCTGCCCCATCCAATTTGTCGTCGGTTGCCCCGTTTGAGTTCGTTTAAAGTGCACCTTCACTACTTTTCGATTATAACTAGTCTAAGCTACTTCTAAACACCTAAAATCATTCCTAACATGATCATAACCTTGAATTCATAATTCAACTTCAAGGTAGAGTTGAGAGTTATGTTTTGAGAGTTCATTCAAACATTTCGAGAAAGTCCCTTTGAGTCCTTTTAAGGAGTCTTTTATAACTTCTAGTAACTTGTTTTAAGACTCGAGCTAGTGAGTATGAGGATGAAAATAATGTATTCATGAGTCTACCTTGTCATCATGAGAACCTCCATGTCATGAACCAAACTCTTGAATTCATAATTCACATTCAACAGAAAGTTAAGAGTATAGTTCAAGAAAAGCTCATGAGTTCAATTCTGAATCCTTCGAGATCAATTATCAATTTGACCTAAGTTCTGAGAAAGTAAGTATAGGAATGAGAAGAGTTGTATCATGAGTTCCATAATGTTATGTAGACCTACGAGTCAAGTCGTTCATGCCATTAAATTCCACATGAACTCCAGAAGTTGAGTATCTATGAGACGAGAAATATCTTCAGATCCTAACTCTTAAGTATTGAGTTTCTAACCCATTTGAGATTACATTCCTAATCATGGGACTAATACATATTACCCATGAATTCCATGAGTTGAGTTGTTCACGCCCATAATTCCGCATGAACATTATAAGTCGAACAGTCTTGGGATTAGAAGTATCTTTGAGTCCTTGAGTTGAGTAGTTCATGCTCATAATTCCACATGAACCCTCTAAGTTTAGCATTCTTGAAGTGAGTAGTATTATTGAAGTTCTTGAGTTCCAAGTATTGAGTTCTATCTATGGTTATCGAAAATATTGCATTGAGTCGTTCACGTCCATAATTCGGCATGAACCATATTTTAAGAAGTCTTTTACAAATGTTTTAACTTTGTTTTAAAACTTAAGTTTTGAGTTCAGTAAAGAGTAAATTTGAAGTTCTTTTCTTCGAAAGTATATGGGGACTAAGTATTCCCAAAGAATTTATAAATGTTTTCACATTAAAATAAGAACGGAAATTGAGATTTCCAAAGAGCTTTCAGGCTAGTTTTTAGAAAAGAGTAATTGCTTTCTAACTGAAGCAAGACAGGAAATTGAGATTTCCAAGATAGCCTTTGAGCTAACTTTTTGAGCAATTATCTCAAATCAACAGAAAGAAATATGTTTTTAAGACATAAGAGCTAGTATATTTTGGGTGTAGTATTGAGCACCGAATTGGGGGTGAGCATGAGTTCAGATAACTCACGTCTCCATAAAACCATGTAGCCACCATGGGTAGAAAAGGGTCATACTTTTTAGATGAATCTTTTTCACATAGACTAGTAGATCCACTAAGTTAAGTTAAGGTCCTATACTGATGGCAAGGTATAGGATGGTCCTTGGCAGCGTGAGGTAAAGTGTTGTATCATCACTATAGCTCTTAAGTGATGGTTGTCGGTTAAAGAAACTCCCAGATAAGTTATTGTATTCCAATTTACAAAGTTATTTTTATTTTTACATACATTTTAGAGTTATGCTATATCTTTGGATACACACAGAGTTGACATCATGTTTTTAAACAATTTGTTTCTTTATATTGCACTTGTTTTAAATTATTTTATATTGAAATGAGTTCAGTCATATTGAGTTGAGTATCCAGAGTTGAGTATCCAGAGTCGAGTATCATATCTTTGAGTTGAGTATCGTATCCTTGAGTACTTCTGAGTTGGGTAAGTTTGAGTAGTTTTGAGTATCCTTGAGTATTCCTTGAGTTGAGTAAGTTTGAGAAGAGGTAAGTATGTTTCTTTTTTATTAAGTTCAAGCTTATGTTATGCTTTAGAATTACCCTTACATGCTCATACATTCCACGTACTTAGCCATTTGGCCTGCATCTTCTCATGATGCACACACAGGTATTCAGGATCATCAATAGGAGCTTCGTTGATACATCCGAGAGTTCGAGTTAGCTATGGTGAGCCTCCTTGCTTTCGGAGCATTTCATTTACCGTTCAGTTATATCAGTTGTTAGGATGTCATGGATCTTGTCCCGACTTCCATCTTTATCAGTTAGAGGCTTCATAGATAGTCACTGTATTTGAGAAGTCTGTATTATTCATTTATTTTATTAAATGTTTTAAAAACTTAAGTTGCCTATTTTATGGTGAGTTGAATAATTTATTTTATTCAGAGTTTTTCTTTTGAGTTAAAGCTTTCTATTTAAGTTTCATAAATATTTATTCAGTTTTTAAGCTTTATATGCTTGAGTTAGTCTTCCGCTTGAAGTCGGCCAGGATGAGGGTTCGCTTGGGGACCAGCAATGGTTCTCGAGTGCTGGCCACGTCCAGGGTATAGGCTCGGGTCGCGACAGGTGAGGCCCACACCATTTGTGTTGACATTCGTGTTTTGTTCTGTATATATTTCGGTTGTTTGCAAAAAATTAAGTCTCGGTTTCGATCAATACCGATGACTTGAATAGTGCTCTCAATTGAACAAACATAAATGCACGGCTACGATGAGGCCAAATGAAGTTACATAGACAATATGTGCACTCTTTGCATCTCGTTGTGACTAGCCATTTATCGAATTCATTTTTCTTGTAAGAACCGTTGCACACTAGCGAACGTGTCTAGTCTTGTTTGACTGAAGTATCGATGCCTTATGTGATTAGCTTACTTTGAACCATGCATGAATAAACCTAGAATTTGCCCCGTTAGTCTGATTGATTTAGAAAGGTGTACTCTTGAGATGATCTTAGGTAATTTTAAAGCGTGTGAGCCAATTTGACGTATACCTCTTTTTTTTACCTACCTGTGAGCGTGTGAAACTCTCTTGAACACCTTTTGAGCCTTACCTTTCTTTGGAAGAACCTTGATAAACACTAGACCTTACTTGATCCACTACCTATAATCCTCTTGAAATGTGGTTTAGTGAAGAGCCAACTTAGGACAAAAAGCCTAAGTTAGGGGTGTGGTGTAAAGGAAAAGGAGAAGTCATGAAGTGCTATAAGAAGTCTTCCTTAACCTATAGTGTTGCAGAACAATGGAATTCTTCAAAAAAAAAAACGAAATTTGTGGAATAAAGTACAGAAGAAATTTGGGTTCCAATGCAATTCATGGAAGGTGAACAAAAGAGTAAAGAGGTGACTTAGAAGCACTAGAAAATGAATTAATAAAGGAGAGGAAGGGAGTATCTTGAGAATACCGCATCTCACAAGGAAAAAGTCACTAAGCCTAAATGACCATACCTTTGCACTCAACCCCGTTACAAGCCTTAGAAAGACCTTTTTGATCTTGAGTAAGCCGAATCAGAAGTAAATTGGAAAATAAGGGCAAACCTATGGGTGAAAATATGCATTGTGTTCCTCTTTTTGAGTGTGAGCGTTGTATCTGATTCCTAATCTTAAAATTGACTCAGATATGTGTTTGAATATGGAATCATTCTTTGTGCGAGGGCATTTAGATATTTTTGTCGAGCTTGAACTTGCACAAGTAGCAAGTATTGCGAGTATGAGAATTTTTGGTAATGGTGTGTTACAATTTGAATCTTTAAGTACACAACTGATCCTTGCATGAGTAAATTGAGTCTTGTTGTGTGCATTCATGTTTTAGTCTTGTGTAGCACTGTTTGAGGCACCCTTTTTGAACGGCTGAACTTGAGTTTGCTCGAGGACAAGCAAAAGTTTAAGTTGGGGCTGTTGATGAGTCCACATATTGGACTCATTTAGGGCTTTATTTCAATGGAAATAGTGTCCTTGAATGCTTGTTTTATCTCAATACCTGATTAAAATGCTGAAGTTTCAGGTATTTGAAGTTTTAGTGGAAACATGGACACTTAGGTGCAAAACGGAGCAAATAGGGCTGAAAAGAACAAGAAATGGAATTCTGCGAATCGCCGAGTTTAACTTGGAGAGTCGCCGAAATGACATGAACCGCCCTTCGTTCCAGTACGCAAAGCCTTGAAGGAAGTGGATCAAAAGGCGAGGAAAGGAGCAGTAGGCGAGTCACCGATCAGTTCTGCGAAGCAGTACTATACCGCCCAATGATCCAGAATGCGAGGATACAAAAGGCAAGACACTGATGGCGATGAGCTGACCAAAAAGTGGATCGTCGAGTTCATCAGTGATCTCGACTAATGTCGTCAAACAATCCTCCGCACCACAATCTGTGAAAACTATAAATACTATTTAGAATTGTAGAGGGAGTGCAACGATTTTTAATATAGTAATTTTTCACTTTAGAACATATTGTAGCTAATATTTTTCTCTCAAGTTTGGAGAGTGTTTTGTGGAGACTTGATGAAAGGAGTTCTTCTTCCCTAAGTTGGAATTGGGTCTTCTCTATTCACTTTCCTTTGCTTAATTCAAGGTTTAATGTCTTATACCCAGTTGATATCATTATCATGTTAGGTATAATTTCTTATTTCTTGATGTGTGGCTAAAAACCCCTATTCTTAGGCTGTAATTTAGCAAATATGGGTTGATATTCTTGTTGGGTCTTGCTTGCTGATAGGTTAGATTTACTGTAATGGTGATTTTACCTAGTGGTTGTGGTTTAATCTAAAGGGTGTTTAGTTGCAAAGACAAAGCCACCCATGTGTTTTCGGCTTGCCCGAGAGGGAGGTGACGAAACCAAAACCACTAGACTAATCGCCTAAGGAGTGGGTCGACATGAGGTTCAGCCCGAGAGGGTGAGCCCTAGTCTGATATCCTAACACACAGCTTGAGAGAGTGAATGGGGTAAGGCGTAGGCTGGTCTTCATGCGGCAAATGGGTGTCCGAAAGGAACACATTTGAAACGGGGTAAGTTGCCCGAGAGGGAACTTATTTCCATTTAAAGCTTAGCCTAATCACTATTATTTTGCAAATCTCCAATCGAAAGCATGTACCCAACAATTTAACTCAACTTGTATTGCGGTCACATCCCAAGAACCTTTCCCCATACTTGATTTTCTTGTTTATATTGTTGTTTTAGTACTACTTAGAAAACCCCCTTTGATATTTGACACTTTGTTGTCACTCCCTTTAATTTATAATGTCTTTTATCGCAAATGTCTTTCACTACAACTAATTTGAATGAAATTCTAATTGATTATTATTTCTCAAACACCGCTCCCTTGGGACACGACCCCAACCCTTGGTTGGATTACTATATTATCGAAGATCATAGACACTCATATCGTAGAATAGTGTCGTTGGTCACTATAAGCATCATGCACCACAAAAAGATTCAACAAGTGTAGTTGAGTACGAAACCACGTGTGTTCAATATTTCTCATAGACCGACAACGACAAACTAGTGAAAAGAGTATATAAGAAAATCATCCTTTAATTTTACAAGTCTACATTACACATATTAGTCAGATTTCATCAATTAAGGATAATCAAATGTCACGTAATATCAAACCACCCAGTAAGCACATAATAAAATAAGAATAAAGGATGTAATGATATCAAATACAATGCAACACCATGAAATGAGATGCCTCGGATGCAAAGTAGTCTCTCAACCCTATATAAATGATACTTCTCATAAATACATCGATAGTAAATGGCCCATGGGGGACTTGTGTGGTCAATATACACACATGATTTCCACGTGTCTATGTGGATGATATTAACTCACTATAATTAAATCAAATAATCCCCATCATGGAAGATCTCCACGTGTCCAACTTATAATCATAACATCTCACAATTTCCAGCATAGACGATCGCCACATGTCCAACTTATACTCAATCTCATGTCAATACATATGCACATTATAATATCAATAAAGGGGGATGATGATGAATCTCAATCAATCAAATAGCAATATGATATATAATCACCTCAACTATCACAAATATACTGGTTCAACAAAGAATTACAATCATACAAAAGATATCAAGTCAATAATACATAAGATAATGCCCATATGTTTTGGCATTCTCCGATTACACTCTATCATTTTATACTAATAAAATTTCCCTCTATAACACCGGTACTCATACCAATGCCGGTCATACCACTTGTACGAGAATCACATCTTTTGCCCTTACACATTGCCTATTTCATTTTAAATCTTTTATTAGAAAAACCTCCTTCAACAAAGTCTGAAAGTCTTAATATACCTTAAATGTCGAATATGTGTCACGAATCTTCAAGATTTCGCCATTCCCTTTTGTAAAGCTTCTTAATATTTTCAATCTATCAAATATGCAATATTTATAAGCAAGTAAGTCCATAGACACCCATATTACAATATTTCAAGCCTAGGTCCAATATATTAAAAACTGAATTTATAATATGACAAACCATTAATATTAATTAAAATTGAAGTCATTGGTTTCGTAACTAGTGGCGGCCGTGACTATCAACTTTTTCAATACATGTGCCAAGTTGTAAAACATACTAAATAAACTATTAACTTGGCCTATTAACTATCAACTTTTTTAATTATTTAATAAATTTTCATCAAGTAAATACTTGTAGTTACCAAATAGTTCAAAAATTTATTTAAAATTTTACAAAAAGAGTCAACATAGAACTAGTACACATTTTAAATTTTAATTACATGTCCAATTGTGTGACTAAAGTGTAATCGATGAGGAATTAATGTCACGTGATGTATGTTACTACATGATAACAAACGGTTCGTATTAGTAGAAATGTACTACAATGAAAAATAGGATTAAAACGTCAAGTGAAGGTTGAAAATTAAAAAGAATCTACCAGGATTTCTCATGATGATCCCATGAACAAATTATAAGATACTTTACTAATTGTGCGAGAATCACATATGATCCAACTTTACAAACCTAGTTCATGATTTGATCCTACTCTGAGAAGACAAAAGTCTAGGCACGAGAGAAGGACAAGATCAATATAAAACTCATTTGATTTTGAATTTGAATTACATGTACAATTGTGTGACTAAAGTGTCATCAATGAGGAATTAATGTCACATGATGTATGTTACAACATAATAATATACGGTTAGCATTATTTAGATGTGTACTAAAGTGAAAAAATAGGAATAAAGCATCATGTGAAGATTTAAAATTAAAAAGAATCTATCGAGATTTCTCATGATGATCCAGTGTCTTCCTTGTGAGAAGGTATTCAAGACTTAGGCAAATTATAGTACACCTAAACAAATTATGTGAGAAACGTTACCAATCCAAAAATGATCATGATTTGATCCTATTGTGAGAAGACAAAAGTCTAGTCACGAGAGAGGGACATGTAAGAATATATTCTAACCAATCATGAAAATATTGTGAAGCACAGATTTGGGCTCGTGTTGAGAGATAATCACTAGGGCTTCTTAACTATTAATAAGAGACCCTTCTTAAATTGCTTACATCTGCCACAACAAAAAATACCACGTCTGAAGTCCCCCATCTAATCCAGCAAAGAGGCCAACGATAGACAATAAATCTCCCCCCCCCCCCCCACAAGCACCACCAAAATGTATTTTCTTCTATTGATGTAATAGGTGATGCACATGCCCTCGTCGTCTAACAAATGATCATAGTTTTTTAATTAACAAATCTATATTCACCTAATTAAAAATAAATCATAAGATAAATTTTATAATTGATAAAAAAATCGTGTTCCTATAAAAAAAACTAAGTCATCCATATTTTACTTACTAAAAATTAAAAATGATATTTAAAAAATTTAATCTCTTTTTGGCTCCTTTGATTGTCTCTTTTATCCAAAAACAATTTAAGCTCCCACAAATTATTTGTTCTTTAGAAAATAAGGGCATATAGACTATTTTATTTATTTTATTAATTAGAAAAACCAACAAAATGAAAGTAAAGGGGAAATAACGCTATTTCTAAACATGTAAAATAAAGGGAGAAAAACCCTATTCTAGATAGAAAAAATTGGTGTTATTCTAACACTAGTGCAGCCTGGATCGTTGGTCTGCCAGAGTTAAAAGTGTGGCACTAGAGCATGTAGTTGAAGATCTGATCTTGCTTTTTCATATCTAATGTTCTCTATGAATCAATTTGGTCATCAGGTAGTATTTTTTTCCATTTTGATGTTGATATAGTTTGAATCTGATTTCTTATTTATCCTACTATTTTGTACCATTTTGTCAATGTTTTGTTGTGCGATTACTTTCTTTCTGATCCTTATTCTTACAAGTGTTTTTTAAAATTTCTTGTTGTAGCTTCGATGAGCCTTCTTCTAGTGGGTTTATTATGTAGCCCTCAATTTGGTAGTTTTATTAGTTTAATTTGGTTGCATCAAATGGTTTGCTTGAACAATGAAATTTATTTATAGAAGTGCATTCTACTTGTAAGTTGCATCTCTTTGTATTTCTACAAAAAATAGATTAAATAAAATTAATCAAGTTTGTTTTAATTAAAGAGGAATATTATCGAGCTCTATTGCAAATTGGAATTAAAGTTAATCGTAAACAACTTTTTTTTCGATTCTCACCGATGTGGTCTTGATGTACTTGGTTTCAAATTTTTAACAATATAATTTCTCATTACGTAACTGGTTACTTACCTAAAGTTCTTCTGTTAACGTGAGGGTAGTTTCGTTTTGGCAGATTACTTCATATTGGTCCATTTTTTATAGGTACTTTATATATGTATTTTAAAGGAAGATAATCCTATGTTTTGGTATGGATATGCCATGTGATAGTAGAGCCATACAATCTTTATATTGACTTCGGTCACATCAGTTCTATGTCTAACATTAGACATTAAACATTCTTCACTCTAGAGTCAAATATGATATCAAAATATACTAATATCACACATTGAATCACTTTTATTAAGCTAATATGTATATGAGCATTACCTTGTGCAACCTCTATCTTGTTTGTTGTGTTTGGATCAACATTCGTATCGTTAGGTACAAAGAGGTTATTTTCGATAGACACTAGTTAAATAAACAGAACTTAGTAGAAAGATTTAAAGGAAAACTTAGTTGTTTAGTGTTTATAAACAAATATATATATATATATATATATATATATGTGTGTGTGTGTGTGTAAAAAACATTGCTAAAGAGATATATGTGACAAGCAACATGATAAAATTAATTGAAAATACACATGTATATAGGTATATTGTGAGAAGACAAAAGTCTAGCCACTAGAGAAGGACAAGTAAAAGTATATTCAAACCAATCATTAAAATACTGTGAAAAACTTACCCAAGCAGGTCAATGGACCTCACAATGGGAAGCACATCACAAGAAGACCAACTTGGTCAGATAGAAATTTGGGCTCGTGTTGAGAGATAATCACTAGAGTTTCCTAAATATTAATAAGAGAGCCTACTCATATTGCCTATATCTGCCGAAATGGAAACCACCACCTCTGAGGTCCCCCATTTAATCTACCATAGAGGATAATGATAGACAATAGATCCGCTCCACCACCACCAGAATTTCTTTTCTTCTATTGATGTAATAGAGATAGGAAGATTTGGAATTGACGCATGAGATTTTAAACGTTAAAAGAAATATAGATAAAGAAGGATATAATTATTTCTATTAATTGAGGTATGTTATTTATGATAACTGATTTATTTACAATTCATGTATGCTAGTCATAAGTCAGAAGTTGCCATAAAGTTTGCTAGTCGTAAAATGAATTGTAAATACTTTAGTTATCGTAAATAGCATACCTCAATTAGTAGAGCTAATTATTTCTACTTGATCCAAATATCTTTTTAACGTTGAAAATCTAATGCGCCAAATCTAAATCTTCCCATCTCTATTACATCAACAAAAGAAAAGGCATTCTGGTGGTGGTGGTGGTGGGGAGGGATGGAGGAATTATCGTCTATCACTGTCCTCTATGGTAGATTAGATGGGGGAACATAGAGGTGGTGATTTTTGTTGTTCCAGTTGTAAGACATTCAAGTAGGATCTCTTTTATTTACAGTTAGGAAACCATTGTGTTTTTCTGTCGTCACGAGCCCAAATTTGGGCCTGACCAAGTTGGCATTTTTGTGATGGTTTTACCATTGTGAGGCCTATTGACCTGACTGAGTATGTTTTTCATAATATTTTCATGATTGGTCATAATATAATTTTCCATGTCTTTCTCTCGTGACTAGACTTTAGTCTTCTCACAACATGCAAAAATAATGATCTCTTTGGATATGTCATGTTGGATTTTATGCGATTCTCACACAATTTGTTTAGGTTTATTATACTTTGCCTACTAGGCCTTTTAATATCTTTTCAGAAGGAAGACACATGATCATTGTGAGCAATCCAGTAGAAACTTTTAAATTTTTAATCTCCACATGATGCTTTTTTCCTATTTTGTCATTTTAGCACATATCTAAATAATTATTATTATCTATTAATATGTCATAACATAAATGAAGTGGCAGAATTCCTCATTGATGACACTTTAGCTACGCAATTGGTCACGTAATTCAAATTTAAAATCTGATGGGTTTTATATTGCTCTTGTCCTTCTCTCATGTCAAGACTTTTGTCTTTTCACAATAGGATCAAATGATGAGCTGGATTTGTAATGTTGGATTATATGGGATTCTCATACGATTTTTTAGGTGTATCATAATTTTCCTAGGCCTTTCATAAGATCATCATGAGCTATCCTATTAGAAGCTTTTTAATTTTCAACCTTAACTTGACAGTTTATTCCCATTTGGTACTTTTAGTACACTTTTAAATAATTCTAATCATCTATTATCATGTCGTAACATATATCATGTGACATTAATTCCTCATTGGACTCATTTGTTTAGTTTGTTCATATGTCCTTTGGGAGCAAAGTACATCTTCCCTCCTTTACTAATTGATAGTCTTTAGGCACACTCTTTGTGTGTGTACTATACGTCGATGAATATAAATTTATAAAACTACTCAAGGAATTTGGTGTTTTAGTTATAACATAAAATTTATAAAACTACTCAAGTAATTCCGCTACCATTTTTTGTAGCGGAATTCATCTTACTGGTGGTAGGTGAGGGATTCATGATATTTTTGGTAGTGTAGTAGGTGGTAGTGTGGTAGGTGAGTAATTTATTTTAAAGATTTTATTATAATATTCTTTTGCTAGGTGTCTTAATCTTGATATCTCTTTAATATTATTTTTTGGGGGTGCGGAATTCATGGTAAAATGTAATAATATTTATTGTAATATTTTTCCAATAGTTGTTTTAATCTGAATATTTCTTTAATATTATTTATGATATGTTCTAGATATAACATATCTTGGGTTCTTTGGTACATATATAAATTTTCCTCCATTAATTGTTCTAATAGTTTTATATCTTCCATGGATTCTATCCAATATTGTAAATATTCGTAGTTCATTTTAATCTGAATCTATTTCTAAATCATACCATTCTATTCTTTCGAGGTCTAAATCATGTAGGTTTATTTCATACCATTGTTGGTTTAATATATCTTCTAATTCGTTATCATTAAATATTTTTTCCCATATTATTCCTCTTAATTCTATTATTTCTATATTTTTAAGTATATATAAGATTAAAGTCTCATAATTTTTTATCATTTCATCATACATGTATGTAGTCATGTTCGTTGTTATGCAGGTTTTTTATTTTCAATTATTCCTTCCTATCATATTCATATTAGATTATTATGAACTAGATTATCTGTTTATCATGTTTTCCTGTCACTACTAGCATCGTACTTTAGCGGATACTTCCCTCTTATCAGTGCCTCAACTTTGTTTACTCCCCTAAACAGCTTTCCTCGCCTACCGGTTTCAACATTAGGATGGCATAGTATAGAAGTTTTTTCCCTGTTTCCAGTGTGCTAATAAACTAGAAATCATGACTTCAAATAATTCTAATACATAATAACTAACATAAATTTATTCAACCATATATATGATATTCAAGAATATATGAAATTAGTGTTGTATATTTTTTGAACAATATACCTTTGCCTCTTACTTAGCCATGCTATCTGAAATATCTGATTGGATTTCAGACTTTTCCATTAATATTTTAAATATTTATCTTAGTTGAGAGAGTGATTGTTTGAAAGAGGGTTTTTATTATGTTAGGCATTGTCTGCCTTTTCATTTACATATACCTTCCCTTATATAGAAAGGAATTTACATACGTACTACATTACTTACAATAATGCACTACTACACTTGTCACCTAATAATACTACCATACCTACCCATTTTAATATGCTCATGCACTATTTTACATGATTTGTTTCTACTACCCTAACTTTCTTACAAATGTACCTAATAATTTACAATAGTAGTACTATTCACTATTTACTTGAAGACTTTTGGCCATATGTCTTCTTCCTTATCTCTTTATCTACGACTTTTTCTTCATATGTCTTTTTATTTTTGTCTTCTTCTCCTTGTCTTCTTCTTCCTTCTCTATCTCATTTGATCATTCCAGCTGGACGTCTGGATTATATTATCTTCTCCGTTGCATTTCGAACATATCTGGTCAGGGTATTTGTGACCAATTAGCTTGCAATATCTGGTTAATAACTCTGTCGAAATAAATCCTACTTTTACTGCTCGTGTTGTAGGTCGTTCTTCTGGCTTAAGTAATGATAAAATCCATCTTTGGACTTCATCCATATATGTTTTCCTTAACTCCCTTGAATTTGAATAAATCATTAGCTGATCTCTTGCATAGTAGCTCCATATAGCGTTTTCGTTTAAATAATTATTTGCTAGTTCTTGTATAATGGCTGATATATCAATTATTCTCTTATTGGCATAAAAACTGGGTATCTCACTTTTTTGTATCTCTAGTTGTTGTTCGATATCTTCTGATATTATCATATCTTTTGTTAGTCCTATCTTTACCACTTGTATCGGAGCTTTTATTTCCTCGTATAATATCTCTGCTGTTGCCGTATAAAAATTTACATAGAATAAATTTCCCTTAGTAACTCTCTTATATGTAATAAATGCTTTATGTAGTTCCGGTATTCCACTTAGTTCTTCTCCGTCATATGTGTATACTGTATTTTATATCCCATAGTTGTAACATGTCCTTACTAAGTTGGCGTTAGTTTTCGGTTGTGCAATTAGATTATTATAACCTTATAATTTTTGGGTTAAATAATCTTGGTTGGGCTCTTGGGTTGTAGTAGATCTGGGGTTAAGATTTAAAAATATTTGGATTTTGTATATATTTTCTATATAGGTTCGTGTAATATGGTTATATGTTCTTTTGTCATGGTGTAGGCTATCCCCATATGTAGAAGTTTGTGGTTCTATAGTTAATATGTTTTTTGGTGTTAGTCTCGGGGTGAATGGTTTTTCGAATAGCTGGTTTATGTTTGAATTCCTTTGGTTTCACTAACTCGTTTGCTTGTACCTGTAGCTGTATTTAAACAAATGTTATGGGTTTTAAGGAGTTTCCCATCGTCTCCTTTTAGCTCTGGGATTTTTCCGTCTTCTGATCGACATAGCTCCGCATTTTTATAGTCATGTTGCTGACTAGCTTTAGACTTCAGATTATCTTCATTAGTCTTTAGCTTTTTTATCTCATTGTCCATACTATCCACTTTTATACAAAGTGTAGTTATGGCTTTGAGTATCTCTTCCATTGTGTTTTCGTTCTCAGTCTGAGTAGCTTTGTCTTGATAAGTAATCTGCAATAACATTTTATCAGTTTTTATTACTTCAATTGTAAATGTAAAATTTAATTTATTCAATACCAGTCTTCTTATTTCTTTTGTAGTTACTGAATCTTGTATTTTTCTTGTTAGCCACCATTTTACTTGTGTGTTATCTGTCCCTTATAATAAAGTTGTTATATATAATCTATGGTTCAAATGCTAGTAAACATTTATACACTGAATATAATTCTTTCCTATTTATTTCCCATTTTATTTTCATATTAGTAAATGTTCCTGAATAATATCTGCAATGATGTTCTATCTTTCCTTCAACATACATATATTTTAAGATTCCTCCATAACTTTTTTCACTGACGTCTGATTCTACTATATAAGTAATTTTTTTGTTTTCATGGAGTTGTGAACCACTAGTGTGGTTTTGTTATTATATGTGGGTATAATTTTTTAAAAAATGGCATTCCTAATAGCATATCTTTTGTAGTCAATTCAAAGTTATATATTTCTTCTATGGTTAATATCTTATCCCATATTTGTATTTTTATATTTTTTGCTTTATATGTAAGCATGCTTCCTTCATTATTAAATCTTGTTACTACTATCGGTGTTTTTAATTTTTCCCATTTATCTTCTGGTAAACAATTATATTTACATATATTAGCTTATGCTCCTGTGTCTATCATTGGTGTATAATATCTGTTGTAATATCCTTCTATTATTATCTTTGCAAGTATATATATTTTCATGTTTTTATCATAAGAAA
>JAJOOR010015784.1:0-27248 GCA_036250505.1 Solanum acaule | reverse complement strand
CAAATTGGATATGCCTTGGTGCCTATGATTGCCAGGGGAGTGATGTTGGGCGCAGATCAGCCTGTAATTCTCCACATGTTGGATATTCCACCTGCTGCTGAGGCACTGAATGGAGTGAAGATGGAATTAGTGGATGCTGCCTTCCCTCTTCTCAAGGGTTGGTGCAGTTGCTTATAATCTTAACGTTATGCCATTTTATCACTTTTTGTAAATTAAATTGGTTTAAATGGTGTGTTCTTCCATGTATGTGTTAGGTGTTGTTGCTACAACTGATGCTGTTGAGGCATGCACTGGTGTCAATGTTGCGGTCATGGTTGGAGGTTTCCCCAGGAAAGAAGGCATGGAAAGGAAAGATGTGATGTCAAAGAATGTTTCTATTTACAAGTCCCAGGCTTCTGCACTTGAGAAGCATGCAGCTCCCAACTGCAAGGTCAGGCAAAAGTATATAGATCTTTGTTAGTCCTTTAAATTTTTAGCTTTTGCGTCTGGTAAATTGCACCTAGTGTCCAGCGCTGCATGATATACTTCCAGCTTTTGATTAGATTATTCTTCTATTTTGACTGTGGTGGTAATTGATTACTTGACTGATGAATAGGTCACCTAAGTCAGTGAGAATAGTTACGAGATGTCTATTGCCAACTTTTAATGTCTTGTGTGTTACTTTAATATGTCCTTTCTGCCACAAACTCTAATGTCTTTGTTATTTATTGCCTTCTGTTTGTGTCAATGGAAGAATCATTGAACCATTTTCAGGATTTCAATGTGCCTGTTATGCACCTTCAATTTCATTTGTGGTTTTGAAATTTTGCCTCGTTTCTCTTCCAGGTGTTGGTTGTTGCTAACCCTGCCAATACAAATGCATTGATCTTGAAAGAATTTGCTCCATCCATTCCTGAGAAGAACATTACCTGTCTCACAAGGTTGGACCATAACAGGGCCCTTGGCCAAATCTCAGAGAGACTGAGTGTCCAAGTTAGTGATGTTAAAAATGTCATCATTTGGGGAAACCACTCATCATCACAGTATCCTGATGTCAACCATGCAACAGTTACAACATCAGCTGGTGAAAAGCCAGTCCGTGAACTTGTGGCTGATGATGCATGGTATTGTAAATTGATTATCTACTTTTTTTTCCTTCAATTTTGCTGATTAACTGATAAATTATCTTCTCTGTATTTAGGTTGAACGGTGAGTTCATTTCTACTGTACAGCAGAGGGGTGCTGCCATTATCAAGGCTAGAAAGCTTTCTAGTGCCCTTTCCGCTGCTAGTTCTGCTTGTGATCACATTCGTGACTGGGTCCTTGGAACTCCAGAGGTAGATCTCTAAACTTGGGGGCATTTTTGTATTAATATATAAGAAAGTTATTATATATGCATGTTGCTGTCTATAAAGTAGTTCTTATCTCAATTTTTTCAAACCAAATAATGCAGGGCACTTTTGTTTCTATGGGTGTTTACTCTGATGGGTCATACAATGTCCCAGCTGGGCTTATTTATTCCTTCCCAGTTACATGCAAAAATGGAGAATGGTCCATTGTTCAAGGTTAGAAAATATATTTTATTAGCATTCAGATACTGTCCTTGATTTTAATCAATTATTTACACTGTTCCATGTTAGTCTCCTCTTTTATGTTATTGGTCTCAGGCTGTTCATCTTTTTAAACACAGTTGGTCAAATTAAATTGGTAATTTGGGATGATGGGTGGAAATGGATTAATCTGAGTCGTAAATCATGCTGTCGGATTATGGGATCCAGATTCCTTGTATTAGCAATCTTTAGCCTCAAAGATTGTCGTAGCATATATGTGGAAGAGAGCATTTGAGGAAAATATTTCTAAATTAGATGTCTATTTGCCTGACGGATTTTCATTAGAAAAAAACCATGTCAACCCTTAACTGAGTTTTAACTTTAGATGTTAACAAATGATTTCTCTGGAAGTTCCCATATAAATTTGTATGAGTTGTTTGTCAACATGGTCTTGAGTATTTTGTTTGTTGTTCGTGTGCCCAGGTCTTCCAATTGACGAGTTCTCAAGAAAGAAGTTGGACTTGACAGCCGAGGAACTATCTGAGGAAAAAGCATTGGCTTACTCCTGCCTTACTTAAATTGCCAGAATTTCCTAAATTGCCTTTTCGACATATGAGGAGTGTATGTGGTAATAGAAGTGGCTTCAGTTTTGAATAAGGCCATTGTTGATTCTTGAGGGAAGTGATGATGATGGGAATACTGCTTTGTCAGTTGTTTATGTACTCTATTTTATGCCAAAATTTCGAGATAGAACTGATGTCTTCTGCGAATAATTAGCATCTTTTGTTCGCCCTTGGATGATGATTTTCCGTAATGAGCAAGTTTTTGTTCTTGCCCACCAATTTCCCCTTAAATTGCTAAACACTTCTTGATGTGTTCATGTAATACATGAACCTTTTCTTTTCCATCTACCTCCCTTGTCTTTTAAAAAAAGTTATTAGACACTATGGGGGTCGTTTGGTACAAGGATTAATAATGATGAGATTAGTAATACAAGGATTAATAGTGCAGGGATTATTTTTATCAACTGTTTGGTTCATTGTTTTTCACCTCATCTTGTGCATGGACTAAAACTTTATAAAAAAAAAATTTCAGTTATACCCTTGAATTATTATGCTAGTGGGTCATGGTAAATAATTGCCGGACACTATAATTTTTTATGACCTTCTATCTATTTTTGAGAAGGAACCATTTTGTTGTCATGTTTACCTTTTTTTTCACTTAAATTATTTGAGGATAAATATTTGTCATCGTAGTAAATTCATCACTTACAAATGTCAATTTTCAATTTTAAAAAAGATAAACTATCAACTTTTAAATTGAAAAGATGGTAAACAATAGTAAAATTGATTAAATCATCTACAATTTACACATAAAAATTGCAAGTTGTAATTTTAATATGTATTCAATTTTATAAATTGTTCAAAATACAAATAATTAGAAAACGGCACAAACATATATATATATATATATATCAACAAATTATACCTTCAATTAAGATCACAAACGTCATGTTGTGATATATTTGCCTTTTTTATTAGTTAATGTTAAACTACTCACATTTCAAATATTGTATTAATTTGTATTGGATTTATTTAGTAACAAACAACTCTCTCTAAATAATTTGTAAGTTAATTTATTTAAATAAATTTAGTAGTACAAATATAAAACATAAAATCAAGAAAATAAACAAAATAATTAAAATGATTTGAGGGATATTTTTGTCTTTACGTAGATTTATCACATGGTATTATATCCATGTATTACTAATACCTCCAAATGAAAGATATTAGTAATACATCCTATAATACCATGTAGGAGGTATAACTAATCCATGGATTAGTTATACATAGACCCAATTTCCTACCAAACATAGTACTAAATAATATCATACATAATACATGGACTATTTATTTTAATGCAGTCTACCAGACGATCCCTATGTCTTCTTCGATTTTTCACATTTTAGTATGCTGTTATACACATTCAAGATCACAATATTGCGCTATGCATACTTTGGTAAACATTGAATTATCGTATCGACATCAAAAAATTCGATATTACATAGGGTATCTTACGATTAAATTAACTAATATGTTCCTAAAATATTTTGGGGGATAAATTACGGATATATAAGGCAAGATAAAAATACAACGAAGTGAGTCAATGTATCGAAAGTCATTTTAAATAGAAGTTACTTGGAATTTGCAAATGAAACCAACTGTAGAATTATGTTATCGCAAAAAGGAAATGACAGCAAAAAGATCAAAGTTTGGAGAATTATGGGATAAAAAAAGGGAAATGTAAGAGAAGTTGACGAGAAAATGCAAAAATATTTTTGGAACCCCAGATAATCCGAAACCGGATAATTCACAACTACTACAATTTCTGCCACACTCTTCTGTCTTTCGGGTGAGTACTATGTGGTGAGCACTTTATGCACACGGGATAAACCTTTATTGTGTAATTGTCCGCAAACCACAAAAGATGTAAACTACACTAGACAAGCCCTATATATGCGATATAATCAACTTAGAAGGCATTGAGACTTGAGAGAGGTCAATCCCGAGTCATTCGTATGAATGACCAACTGAGCGATCCCGAAGGACACAATGCAAAAAATTAAGGACCAAATCCATTGAATTTTATTATTTAGAGTAATTTCTATGATATTTTCTGCTCGAATGACTCCTGATGATTTGCTATCCATTATGTGAAAAGAATGGGAAGAATACTAGTATTTCTTTTTCAGCCGGTCTCCAATATCCGTATTGAAGTCCGATTTCTTCGAGCTTATATCTAATTCACTCACTTTATAATTTTATTCATCAATATAGAGGTCTCACTACAAAAAAAATGAATTGATTTTTGAATTTTGCTTGATCACTCTAGGCATTAAGAATTTCATCAAGATTTTTCGATTGACTACTAATGATTTATGAGAGTCCCTTTTGTATCAATTTTAAAAGACGTTAGTTTTACCTTTTCTTTTTTAAAATTGAAAGATAATTTACTCGAAGTTTTCTTGAGACATATTCCTTCCGTCCTAATTTATACGATGATATCAGATGGAGAGAGTGAGAAATTTACTAACTACATCACTAACAAGAAATTCTACTTTATATTATAAAAGTATGTAAACTATATATTGTTGCTTTTTGACTAATCCTAAAAGAAATTTGAACTACTTTTCCTAGTCCTTTTGATTCAATTAAATGTGGAAGTAAGCGAAAGAGTAGTCGAAATCATCACATTAAAGAGATAGATGAAGAATTCAAGACACATTAAATAAAAGTCTTAAGAACAATATTATTCAATATTTTGGCCTTAACTTAGATAAAGATTTTTCGTTTATGAGAACCAGCAATCGCTATTTGTTAGGTATACATAGAATAAATTTTACTTTAGTATAATAGTCCATAAATCACACACGAGAGGTAAATTGCATTAGGTAGTTCTATGCGACCAAGGGCGAGGGTCTTCACCTGAACCCTCTTGGCAAAAAATAACACTGTATTTTGTACGTACATAGAAGGTATTTAAAAAAAATAAAAATAGCAAGAGTTATAGTTTAGGGGATTCAAAATTTATCTTGAGGTTCCAAATTCAAATCTCAGACACTATATTTTATTTTTTCGAACCTTTTCAGACCCTCTTAGTGAAAATTCTAGATCTCTATAGATTGTAGGTCTCCAAAACCTAATGTCATAGGTTCAAATTTGTGATTTTTTCTTTTTAAATCGAACAGATTCATTCAGTAACTTTCACAACAATTCAAACTTGACCCTCTTGTGCATGTGAATTAAAGAAAGGAAGCCACTTGTATACAACAAGCTCAATTGAGAAAATATACAGAAATTTCAAACCTAAAATATATCTCATTTAAAATATTTCATGTTCAGCCAACTCGGACATTCTTTTTAATCCAAGATTCAACATATTACTGAGTAATTCCATGTTGACTAGTTAGGAAGACCATTAAAGGTCTATGTGTGAATTTAAAGTTATTTTCTGGTTAATAACAAAATCATGTCATTTTCAGTAGAAATTTTCACCTGATTTGACAAGTTAATGATCTTTTTTCCACATCCATAATTTTCTTTGTTCCTACATAGAGTTTTCTCTCTTTATGTTTTCAACGTGTTAAATCTTTTTTCGACACTATATAGTAAAAAAAAAAAGTAGATTGTCCTTTAAAGTGTATGTGAATGCATGCATGATGTATCATGTATATATTTGTTGAATTGATGCAAATATCAAGTGCGAATAAATATATGTCTTAATTAGATCATTAGAAAAATTTGTTATGCAACTAGCATGTTATTTGTTATATGATTAGAGATGGAATAAAGATTTACATTTTATGAGTTTTGAATTTTAAGACAATTTCAAATTTTAACAGTTAATTGAATTCTGAATTCAACTTTTATACATATTTGATGAATTTTTAATATGAACACAAAATTAAAATTACTAGGTTCTATTGAACTTACGTATCCTACCTCCACTAATACTATTCTCAAATAACTTGGAGCTAAATTTTCTATTCACACTATTATAAATATGAAAATAATAGTCCAAATCGAATTGTATTATCAACTGTCCTGTGAAATCGACTATTCCCCTTTCCCATTTCTTTTAATATATATACACATTAGATATTTTTAGCATGCAATTATAGAAAAGTACTTTAAATTTGACAATTATAACTAAGAAAAATAGTATTTGACTATCAAAATAGCAACATATCATTTGATATAGACAAGAAAATGGAATAATCAAGCTATTGTGGTTAGCATGTTCATTTTAATTAGAGATCAGTCGCAGAAATATAAGGTAATAATAAATTTTTATAGTTTAATCTTTTTTCGAATCCTGCACATATATAGGAGGAGCTTAGTGCGCCTGCACTTTTAAAGATCATAATCTCTAAGTACTAATGTATGGACATATATCATTAGAAGCAGATTTAGAACTTATAATTTTATGTGTTTAATTTTGAGATATATCATGTATTCGGTTGATTTACTAGGTTTGAAATATATTTTTATACAAATTTTGAGTCAAAATTATTAAATTTGAATGAGTTAATAGCTAATATATTAGATCCGCCTCTTAGACGGTTATCTTTCACATGTAGGTTAACGTTATGCAATGATTATTGTGGATGAATTAGGTCTAAAGTAAATATAATTTTGATGTTGAAATTTTGTCAGAAAATTATGTACTCCAGTGTTTTTGAATATTATTATTATTTATATACACCTTGTTTTTCTCATGCAAATTTATTTTTTCCACAAAGTATATGTATTTCATCTTTGAATAATAGTGGACACCTTGTTTTTTTTATGCAAATTTTATAAATCTCTATCCGCCTCTAATTAAATATTTATTCATTTTTAATTAAAGATTGAGATTCGAGTCTTACACTTGTTTTCGATATAAAACATCTTTAGCTTGATAGTTGAATTTTCGATAAGAATCAAAATTAATTAACTGTCAAAAGGAATATGAAACATCAGGTAAATTTCTGCAACATTTTCATAAAAAAGAATCTCAATAATAAATTCCACTTCCATGAACTCTATGGTCAATTTTACTGTGGAAAGGAATTAATAAAACTGTCACACACATTTTTCCTGTGATTTGGAATTGTCTAAAAGTTCATTTGGGTGTGTCGATGCGGACGAAAATATTTTCTTTTTCATGTCGATTGATTAAATTTTTGAAAAAAATATTGATCGTGTCTATCTCATCTCTAAAACATCTCATCTAGCACCTCATCCCGGTAGCCCGCATCTCAGCACCCCACATCTTTATGCCGCCTTCCATTTTTTTTGTTTAAATTACATACAAATATTTTTAATGTAATATATATATCAAACACACAAAAAGAAGTATGCTTATTTTCCAAGAATAGGAAAATATTTTTCAGAAAAACGTTTATTTTATGAAAAATAATAATTCTTGATACCGAACCCACCAAAACGGTGGTTAAATTATAATACCGGCCACGTTTATTAAAAATAAATAAAATATTTTCTACTATTTAAGAAGTGATGTGTCATTTTACCATAGCATAGATTTTGCTTCACCAACATTGTGGTATAATGATGAAACTGTTTCATCACTAATCAGAGCTTTCGATTTGAGTCCTAGATATAAAGAATTTTTTTATTGAGAGCGCCACTTTCGAATGAGTTTTGCAGTGCGCGATCTGGACACCACCCCAAATATGACAATACAGTGCGTAATTTGAATTTAGTCGAAACTCCAAAATAATAATAATAATAAAAATAAAAGAAAAGATAGCTTTTGCTTTCAATGGATTGACATGCAATCTATTTGAACTTCCATGATAAAAATTAATTTACACGTCAAAATTATTTTGATTTATCATTTGTACCTGGACATCAATGTTTAAAACCAAACAGCAATCAACATTTTCTCCTCTTTTTTTAAAAAAAAATGTTCTTTAGCCGACAGAAGTTCTTTAAACAATTATTGATATAATATTATTAGGGTAATGCTAAATGGCCAGAAAATTTGATCAAAAATTTAAAAAGTGTTTAATATTTTTTTATTTTAAAATAAACTAATTTGTTTTCCATTTTTTTTAATTAAAAGATATTAAAATTAATAAAAAGGTAAAAATATTCAAAAAATAAAATAACATAGGTAAAATACCATTCTGGCCAAATTCTGACCAAAAGGATTTTTCCATTAAGATCTTAAGTGAATATAGTGTCTCAAGTGAAATATGGTGAAGCTCAAATTAAGATCTTAAGTGAATATAGTGTCTCATGTTGATAGATTTTTTTTTTAATAAAAAAAACGAAGACCCAATAAATCATAGTTAAATTATGAGCGAGGTGGAAGAAAGGGTATTCACATTTTAATACATAGTAGGGGCCCAGAACGCTAAAAGGTGGGGGGTTTGAATCCTACTTGGGGAGATTTTTTAGTTATCGCTTTTCTGACCTAGCACTTGCCTCCGGTGGTGTCCTTCTCCTTTCTTTCTAAACTAGCAGAATCGTGGGACATCAAAAGTGGTAAGTTGATTGTTGGTTTTTGGAACGCAAAGCTAACCCTCAAAATTGAATATTACCTCAGCTCAAAGGTTGTTTACTCAAATATTTCTCATCAAAGCGAGGAATTCGTTTCAGGCAAAATCAAATTAGAAGCTATTTCCGCTGATTATTCCTCCGTCCTTTATCAGAAATTTCATTTAAAAAAAACATATATCCTCCTTTATTAGAATATTTGACATGATATGAATCTCATATGGACAATGGTCATGTCAATAAATATCAAATATCACATATGATCCTAAAAAGAAAAAGTGAATTAGTAAATTAGTAAATTAAGGATACATAACAATTCATCCAATGACAAGAGGATAAGAAGAATAACAAATTCCTTGTATTTATTTATGAGCAACTTACAAAAATGACTATATTTATAGGGTTATTGAAGTTCAATAGCTATAAGTATGCTATTTAAAAAAAAATGACTACAATTTATATCTTTTTGTAGCTATATTTTTGTATACGTTTTTTTTATCTATTTATACATTGATACAACTTTAATTACAATGAACTAAATAAGGAATTGTTTGTAACATAACACATTGTTTTTATATTATGTCCATAAAACGAGCAACTTCCCATTATTAACTTAACAACTAATAATTACTTATATGAAGACATATCTGATCATATTCTAATTAGTTCAACGGAAATTGTGGTGCATCATACTCCAATTTCTTGTTGTCTTCATATTTCTTATTGAGGCGTCATAAATGTATTCGTAAATTTTTGTTTTCTTAACTCGAGTTACTGTATGTGAGAAACTTATTGTATTTGTGAATGAATGTAAAGTATTTTGATTTTTAAATAGATGAACTCCATCAATGTTATATTCATATCATTTTTGTAAGATATGATGGCAAATTTTTGAATACCGAATTGAAATATGGTCTAATTTATACGAATGAACAAAGTATCTGATGAACTATCCTCCAACTCGCAAAACATTAAGCACCTAAAGATTTGATTTTGAACACAACACTCATGCATACGAGTATACACATCAAAACATGTATTCTTAAATTTATTTAACTACACATGTGAAAGCTTCTCCTTCAAATCATGAACTATGTTATGGTTTTCGTATATATGCATATGTGGGGCTTCAATCGAACGATCTAACACATATAATTTGATTCCCTACAAATGAAGAATGTATTTTGTACAATTAGCATATAAAAATTGAAGTTTTAATATATCCAAGGTACAAGTATTTATTAAAACTTAATGTTTTAATATATCAAACAATGTAAAGTACAGAAATTTAACATAAGATCACAACAATTTTAAAAAATGGATACACTATTGTTGAATAAAAATGAATACATCAATATAGTATACATATGAATACATTGTTGTTAAACAAAAGATGGATACATTGGACTACTCACAAGCAAGAAAAATGAAAAGTAATACAATGTGTGGATATCAAACTCTATAAGTAAATCAGCTATATAAAAAATTTGAAAAAACCAACAAATGTCAATCTCTTTTTGGTCAATTTTTTTCTGTAATACTTGAGAAATAGTGTTTATTTTATTATAAAAATAGAGTGTTAATATATCCAACTTTACTTGTATTTCCTAATCAATCTTTTTAATTGGATAGAATACTTATGTATCCAGATATAGTTGTATTCACAAATCAACATTTCAATTTGTGTTCATATAACAATACAAGTATCTACATATATAAATATTCTAGTATATACAAAATTACTAATCACACAAACCTCAATTTCTTTTCCCTCATATTCCTTGTGTACTAACACTTGTATTCACAAATTACCACTTCAACTTTTGTCAATATTATATTACGAGTATCTATGTATATGAATATTCTACTATATACACAATTGACAATTACACAACCCTCAATCTCTTTTTGCTCATGTTCTTCATGTCCTCATTTTTTACAACTATATACATTCGAATTCAATTTTTTAAACTATTTCAATACAAGAAGAAAATCCATAATGACAATGTCACACAATACAAGTACCAAGATATATAAGTATATATATGATATTAAACTGAAAAATAAAGCAAACAAATCTTAATCTCATTTGCCTCATGTTCCTGCTGGATTACTCTTTTTCATTCCCACTTGAATCAAAATTGTTGACTTCTCTTCTTTTTTTCAAGATTAGTTTTCACTTTTAAAGGTTTTGAACCTTCTTTCATCTTTACTGATTTTTCATGTTCGGATTTTTCAAGTAAATCCAAAATTATAGGGTCATTTACCTTCTTTGTTCTTCTTTTGTTCTCCATTATTGCAGCAATAGAGCCTAAAATTGTTGTCGAGTAATACACAAATCAAAAGAAGGTAGTTCATCCAACAATTTATCAAATCAATGTATACCTCTTGTAACCCTCTTCGGAATACAAATTTCAGCCATTGTAATGAAAAAACAAATTCTTCGTCAATCAAAACCCTATGAAAATAGATGAAAATATAGATGTATAGAAATATAATATTCATAAGAATGAGATAAAAATGTAATTAAAAGATACTTGATGGATACAAATCACAAAAATCGCTCCTAGAATGATGCAAAAAGATCTTGAATTGGAAGGAATTTGGGGGAATAAAATAAGAAAATATGTGATACAAAGATATTGATGAAAAAGAAAATATTGATGATGATAAACATGGGAAAAGGTCACGTAAAACATGCATGACATAATTAATTAGGCATGTAATAATAACTTTCCTATTTAACATTTATTTATATTAAATTTAAAAAAAATTGTTTATTTGTCTATAAGTAACTTTGCTATTTATTGTGTAATTATAACCATATAACATGAAAAAAACAAAATATAAAAGGTCACGTAAAACATGCATGACATAAATAAGTATGCATGTAATAATAACTTTCCTATTTAACATTTATTTATATTAAATTAAAAAAAAAATTGTTTATTTGTCTATAAGTAACTTTGCTATTTATTGTGTAAGTATAACCATATAACATGAAAAAAACAAAATATAGCTACTTTTCTTAAATGTATAATGATGTTTGCCATATCCTGTAGTTTTTCCTTTATTTATTTCACTTTTTTGGGTAAAATGTGATGTTACAAAGGAATGAAGGATATACTTCACATACAATTAATCTAATTAAGTTAGGAGGATATAAATAGAGTTTCTTGAATTCTTTTCTCCAATGTCTCCAATAATTTCCCATTTTTCACATCACCATCCACTATACTTTTTTCCCAATTAAACTAAACTAAAAAGTTTCAAAATAAAAATATGAAAATAAAAAGAAAAAAAGTTTCCTAGCTAAAAAAAAGAAAAGAAAAGGATCAACTTGTATTTTTTTGTTGGTCCTCTCAAGAACTTTAAAGTCAATAAACAAACAAGAATTTTCAAACTTGTCGACTCCCAAAAAATCCCAAAGCACCACTAATAATTCGTTAGCATTCCACTACTTCAAGTTTTGTAAACAACCAAATTAACCCCTCAAAATTCTGGTAACTCTAATAAGTCCCCAGACTTTATGAAAACATTGTACCAAAAGTCCATGTCATCCTCTAATTTTGCTCCAACATCCATCTCCACACTTTCTTGCTTCATGTCATGAAATGGAAATTGAACTTGTAATTCTTCACCACCGCTCGTGGATAAATCGTCTGTCCAGAAACTCTCGTCGATCTCTGGGATAAAATTTTCAGATGAGTCCATTTGATCACTACCGTTCGAGATGCCCATTGTCACGGCTAGTGAATCGGCCGTGACAGTCGACATCTCGCTAGATGACAATTGTGGAGAGTTCGGGCCGGACCCAAGCCCGGGCCCGTCTTGTTGGATGTTGCTAAAATTGTTTGAACTTTTCAAGGCAATTTGAGAAGTACAAGAAGCTTTGGAATCATTGTTGTTTTTTGAGTGTCTTTTGGAGTTTTGAGGAGGCTGATAATTTTTAAGCCTTTTTTTCAAGTGAGTGTGCCATACATTCTTAATTTCATTATCTGTTCGTCCCGGTAATCTAGCTGCTATCGCAGACCATCTGGAAAAAAAGGAAAATTTAATTAATACAAATCTAAACAAATCTTTTTGTAATTTAATTAATTAAGAGAAGTGGACAAGCATTATTATAGTGCTTAAACCTTTAATTATTTTGTCACAAGAACCTATGGAGATATGCACCACATGACTTGATTTGTTTAACTTATAATTAAATGCAACTAGATTTGCAAATGAGATTAATTAATGTAATTAAAAACATGTCTAAACGAATCTTTTTCATAATCTTTGGATTATTCCTAGATACAAACATAAATGATTAAAATAACAAAAATAATATATTTAATGTAATTTCATTGAATGATTGGTAATATTGGCTTTAGAAAAAGGGAAATAAATTAAAGGAAAAACTATAAAGTTTGATTAATTATTTTTGTGAATAATGATTATCAGCATGCAAGACATTACTGAATGTGATAAAGACAATACTCTTTTTTTTAAAAAAAAAAAATCAGCTTTTTTAGAACTATGATCATTATTCTTCTTGCCGTTTCACTCTTTTTAAAAGTCCTTTAATTTATTTCTTCTTTTTGTTTTGTTTAAATAAGAAAAAAAAACTATATTATATGAATGTTACAGATCTAAAAAGAAAAGAATATTCGAGAAACCCAATTTACTAAAATTAGTAAATAATAATTTGAAAAAAAAAATGAAAATTATAAACTCACCTATTGCCAAGCATTTCATGTAATTGAATAATGCTATCTTCTTCTTCTCTTGTGAAATTTCCTCTTTTAATATCTGGACGCAAATAATTTGTCCAACGAAGTCTGCAACTCTTTCCACATCTCAATAATCCTGATAATTAATTAAAAAAAAAATCATTAGTTTTACCTATTAAAAATGCCACATTAAGTTCTAGTAAATAATTTTTTTTTCAATTTTCGCCATATTTTAGATAAAAAATGAAAAAGCCCGTTTGTTGTTTACCGGGCTTCACAAAGCCCGAAACAAACTTATTCGACCGAAAATGGAAACAAAATGATTGTCCAAAGGAGCGAAAAAGCTCCTGACAAAAAGCCTGTTTCTCTTAAACGGGCTTTGAGTGGCCCGAATTGAGTGTGAACAGAGAGGCAGAGTCGGAATTTGAGGCAATTAATTACCAGCTAGTTTAGGGAGGGCTCTCCAATTGCCATGACCATTTGATTGAATGTAAGAGATGAGAATTTGATCTTCTTCCGGAGTCCATGGCCCTTTCTTCAACCCCATCTTCTCACAACAAGGAGCTCTAACCATTTTTTTTCTTTAACTTGATGAACTTTTTTTTTGATCTTTAATCAATTGAATTTTGGTATTCTTCTTCAAAAGTAGTAGTGTTTTTTTTTTTTTTTTTGTGTGAGAAATGAGTAAAGGCTCACAATATGAGTGGGAGCAAATGCTTTGGATGTGTGAGGTATTTATGGGGGTTTTGAGTTATACTCTCATAGTTTTTAAAAAAGGAAAAATAATAACAAAAAGTCTATTGCTGCGATTTCCTCGAAGTTGGATTAGTTTCTCTCTCTAAGAAAATAATAATAATAAAAGGAAAAATAATTACTATGGTTTGAGTGGATATTTTTTTTTTACTACGTGTGCGACAAGTGTGTATGACACTAGTTTTACTAAATCAATTATTTGGCTCACTTTTCCAACATGAATGGTGTGATATTAAACGGGATTCCGTTTGATCATAGATTTTAAAGTCGTGATTTTTTATTTTTGATTTTTGAAATTGTATCTGAATATTGATTTTATTTGGAAAAAAAATTAAAAGCTTGTGGTCAAATAAATATTTTAACAGATAAAGTCAAACAGATATTTAAGGATATTTTTTTTAAAGTATGATTCTTAATTTATGATCAAACGCTAAATTTCATGGTCAAACAAATATTTAAAGACAGTTTTTTAAAATATGATTCATAATTTATGATCACACACCAAATTTTATGGTCAAACAGATATTTAATAATAATTTTTTAATATATGATTCATAATTTATGGTCAAACACTAACTAATTAAGAAAAAAACAATAAGGAGTTATCCAGATTTATCCCATTTATGTGACACCTTTTTTATGATAATATGTCTAAAAAAGAAAAAATTGTGTGTCTCAATTTATATGACATATTTTCCTTTTTAGTCCATCTAAAGAAGAATGGTACTAATTTTACCAAATCAATTAGTATTTGGTTCACTTTTCCAACATGAATGGTATGATATTAAACGGGATTCGTTTGGTCATAGATTTTAAAGTTGTGATTTTTGAATTTTGAATTTTGAATATTGATTTTATTTTGAAAAAGATTAAACTTTGTGGTCAAACAAATATTTTAATTGATAAAATTAAATTTTATGGCTAAACAAATATTTAAGGATAATTTTTAAAATGTGATTCTTAATTTATGATCAAACAAATATTTAAAGATATATTTTTTTAAATATGATTCATAATTTATGATCATGCGCGAAATTTTGTGGTCAAACAAATATTTAATGACAATTTTTTAAAATGTGATTCGTAATTTAAGGTCAAACACTAACTAATTAAGAAAAAACAATAAGGAGTTATCCAGATTTGTTTCATTTATGTGACACAATTTTTTAATACTATGTCTAAAAAAAGAAAACTTTGTGTATCTCAATTTATATGACACATTTTTCTTTTTTGTCTGTCTAAAGAAGAATGAAAAATTCTTAGTTGACAAATATCTAATGACATTATCAATATTTTATCTATATTGTGTTCTACTAGTTTGGCAAAAAATCTACTAAAATGTACACTTTTTCAAGACTAGTTTTAAAATATTTGAAAGTCTTTTCATATTTCTTAAATTTCATATATATCTTAAAATAGAGGGAGTATTATATTTCTATTAGAAAAATTATTTAATTTTAACATATTTTCCCTTAATAACATGGCTTATTAAACTCCAGTACTTGATATAAAATTAGGTAATACTTTTGCATTTAAGGTGGGGCATAATTGTCAATAATGTAGTTTGGGTATTATTAGGTAATTTCTTCTCATACATTCTAGTCTTTATAAATAGAGTTATCTGGTATGTATTTTTAGTGAAAAATAATAAGTATCTCATAAAAATGATATAGCAAGTCACAAATCATCAAAAAATATTTAATTTAGATACATATAATTATCATTCGTTCAATCCACAAAAAATTAAAAAGGAAGAAAAAATAATTTAAACAATAACAATAACATACTCAGCATGAGCGACAAGTGGATTACGAAAAAAGTGAAATGCACACAAATTTTATCTCTATTTCATATGAGATAAAAACTTTGATAGATTGTAACTTTTCTAAATATAAGTTAGATAAAGATTTGAATAAATCATGTTTAATTATTTTACGTTAAGTATGTGGACTTTGTAAAAGTGATTATTTGGCTTTGAAATTATGTAAATTAAATTTATATAAGAATTTGTCATGAAGTGATTTGGTAAAACAACACGAGAGATGACTTATGTAGGGCCCCAATAAATGCATGGGGACAAATTATAATCTTGCATGAAAAAATCATGAATTTTATTCATATTTTGTCATTAATCAAAGTTGAAAATTTTGTCGTTATATTTATTTATTGAGAGAAAGAAATTAAACAAAACTTGTCGTCACCACATGACAAGTTGGATTTAGTTATTACTCCTCCGCTAATTTTTATTTATTCACTATATTAAAAAATAAATAAACGATCTGAAAAATTAAAAATAATTTATTATATTTAATTTTTTTATTATTAAATACTATTCCTTTTAATTGTTGGAAAAAATAATGTAATTAAAGTTATTATTTTTATTATTATATGTTAAGATACGTGTCAAGTCGAACATGAACTAAATAATAAAAAATTAATGCTTTGAAATTAGTACACACGGTTGTTCTAACTTGTTAATATTTGTTTCCTCAAGGACTTAAAAATAATTAATTGTAAAGTTATAGGAAGGTGAGTTGTAGTTTCTCAAGTTTACAAAAAGTGCAAGTTGGTCCCCTATTTTTTTTAAAAATTATTTTTATACTATATGAAGTTTGAGTGAGCCAAATCTGGTATGCTAGTGTACTTTTATTCCAACTGAATTAATTATTGGTTTTATTGTATAGTTTATTAAACATCTTTTATGGACAAACCAACATAATTGGTCAGTCTTTTCAAATTGTATACTTTTGATTCATAACATATATATTAAATATGGTTTTTTTTTTATTATAGTATTAATTTGATTGTAGGGTTATCAACATTGAAATTAATGTTGGAGTCTTAGAGGGATGTTAATTTTCAATAGGGAAGATTCATTCATAGATGGAAAAAATCTAGATTATTGGGAGCGTTGTATAATTTAATTTCGATAGTAATATTTCATTTCAATTGGATAATGTAGGACAGTGTAAGTGGTCAAGGATTAGTAATTCATATCAGGAGAGGAGTATTTAGATTAGACCTCAATATGAATATCAAACATCAGACAAGATATGTTACATCATAATTCAAATCACGTTTGAAGGAATTTTTTTTTAAAACTTTTGTATTTTAATCTTCGGAAAAATGTGTGTGTGTTTATATATTTCCTCATAGCTTATAGATGTATTAGTTATATGTGTTTCTAAATTGCAAACCAAACACCATATTAATTTCGTATATGATTAACCTACGTCATAACCAACTAAGTGACTAACCAGACGTAGTATTACTTATACAAAATCTAACACATGTATAACTCACTCCCAAACTAGCTATCAAACGCCCCTGATTAATTTAATGACAACTTTATCTCATGTTTTAGAAAAGAAATAAAAAATAAAATAAAATTTCATAATTAAATTAAATAAGACTGAATCCAAGAAAAGTTATGATTGGATGAGACTTGTCTATTCAAACATAATTACAACTGTTTTGCTTTAATTAGCCGCCTCTCTGTATAAGATTAAGACCTTTCTTTTGATTGGCCTCTTAATTAGCTGTAGATATAGTCTTTACATTTAAAAAAAATTAATTTTTTTTATGATAAACTTTTATTAAACAAAAAGATTCAATTCAACCATTGATTAATTTGGTAAACAGCTATATATATTCTTTTTTTAATTTGGAAAATACTATAAAATTAATATATATTTTATGTATGTTATTAATTAGAGTTTGTTTGAATTGGTTTATTTTTAGTGTTTTTAAGTTAAAATAATTTTTGAGTATTTTTTCGTTTTTGACTAAAATTAAAAAGTATTTTTAGATATTTATTTTTAAGCCAAAACAATAAAAATAAATAAAAAATAAAAAATTAGAATTAATAATTTATATGCCCGTTGCTTATAAGTCATAAGCTATAAGTCATTCAAACAAGTCGTTAACATGATGTTGTGTTGGTGTTTGTTTGTTTCTTTTTTAAAAAATAATAATTTGTGACGGCCTGATAGTAATTTTGGTCTCTCAATTATTAAAAACTTTTAATCCTTGTGATAACTCATTAAATATCTTTCATATTGATTTCAAGTTCACACTCTGCTCCCTAATTTGGAAAGGTCGTAAATCAATGTTCTCAAGGTAGAAAGTTCTACTTTTCTTAGTCAGAATATGAGTTTGGGCTTCGATTTAAGCATATGAATTGATCAATCGAATGGGAAAACACTTTCTTCTTTCGCTTTCTCTTCACTCCTACTCTTGTGGACACATTTTATATCTTTGATAACTTGAAAAATGAATATACTTAAAAATTATTTTATTTATTTATTTTGTAAGTGGACAAAAAATCTTAATTCCTCTGTAAAATGTTTTCTATGTAGAGGGACCACAAACCCAAATTGCAAAATTAATACTGTTTGAAAGTAACAATAGATAGACTTTAGTGGCTACAAGCTGCAAGTTACATACTTAAAATAATAGTGCACGTGATGGTCTTATCAGAGTCAATCCACGTGCTTTGCTCACTTCTATCGATAAACATCTTTTGTATTATTTTTATTTTACTATATACTTTTTGGATTGTGTTTGGTGCACAATGTTTTTCAATTTGTTCATATTTTGGTTGATCAAAATAATTAAGTGTTTTGAAATGAATAAAATGGTTTGTGTAAGCGAGAAGAGTCTAATATACCCCTCAACTTGGTCGTTTAGAGCTGATATACCTTTCATTATGAAATGACTCATATATACTCCTACTGTTACACAAATGACTCACATATATATATATTCTTTCGTTATAAAAGGAGCTCACATATACCCTTCATCTAACGGAAGTGAAAAAATTAGTTATAGAAGTTAAAGGGTATATTAGGAGTATGAAATATAAGTTATAGAAGTAATATTTCAAGTCTATCTATTTTCAAGGTAGAGTTAGGTAGGTTCGAGTCTTCTTCGACGTAATATTACACTAAATATTTATATATTATTTCAATTATTCTTCACGTATATATAACAAATATAATTCTTTATATTTGAATCTCCTTACTGGAAATCTTAACTCCATCATTGTCCACCCCCAAGGTGGCGAGGGCAGAAATTTCGCCAAGAATCTTTAAAAGAGTGAATTTTTTTAGTGAAGTGGGTGCACAATTTATTTATTTTTATTGATAAATGGGTGCATTCAAATTTAAAATTTACATATCTTCTAACTAAATCATAGGAAAACTCAAATTATAAAACTATCAATGGTATAAATCAAAATTAACAGATAGAAAAATCAAGAAAAAATAATGTTAGCTACTCCGTTGAATACACTCCCTCTACTCGTTGAATACCATTTATTTTCTTCCTCTTTTTTTTTTTGTTTTTTTTAAAAAGAAGATTTTGTTAAAATGAAACAGGAAGAAATCGAACCAAGGACCTTAGGTTCTTAAATGAGCACACTTACAGCTGGACCACAAACCTTTATTGTGTTTAAGAGCGTTCATTTATTCGTATATCCACATAATAAAAAATATTTTATCTATATACATGATCTAATTTTCCGGTGAAGGGTGTCAGGCTGACCACCCTTCGCCGGCTGCAGCTCCGCCCCTTGACCCATATCCCTCCCGCCTGCTGTTGTCGAATCCCCACTCCCAACCTTATCCCATTTCTGTAGTGTTTTGTTAAATTACATAAAAGTATTCTTGAATAATTTTTTATTTAGCAAACACTAAAAAATAAATAAGAAAGTCACTTGTTTGTCAGTAAAATATTTACTATAAAGAATTTTTCAAGAATTTACTCTTCGTAAAGGAAGGAGAAACAAGGAAGGAAATTACAAGATCGAAAAATCGATCCTCACCAATAAAATAAAAATAAAATAGTACTAACTGAGCTACTAAGATTTTTGTTACCTTTAGCTTTTCCTCCTTTCTTATTTATGGCTAATTGAGGTTTAATCATATGAATATACATAATAAAAGTTGATTACTAAAATATTTTTTTCAGTCACGCGTATCTATCTCTAGATATATATACCCCACTGCGTTAGGGGTATTTAAGTAATTTTAAAAAAATCTTTAGGCCATATATAATATTTCACTTCCTCGTACAAAAATTTTTTACCCATAAGTTTGTGCAATATTAATTACTTATTTGCTTGAAATTAAGCACATTTTTTATTTATTATGGTGCAATAAAATTATATTTCAATTTTATTTTTTTGAATTTAGACCGAAGAAGCAATGTCACTCTTCATCATATTGATTGTAATATTTTAACATCCATTTTCTAGACGATCGTGAAAAAAATAGTTAAGATATTCAAAATACTTATATAGACTATTTATAAAATACCGTCTCAATTTCTTTAACTGCAATGCACTGCCCTTTTGTTTGCTTTGAAGACATAGTCATTGTTCTCTTCGTCTCAATTTATGTGATGTAATTTGATTTGATACAGAGTGAGTAAGAAAGAACAAAAAACTTCTGAAACTTATGATATGAAATAATTTAAATAAGTAGTAAATGTTGCGTGACTATAAAACATTTCACTAAGGCTAAAATGAATTTTTAAAAGTTATATCATTACTAGATATAAAAATTTATCATTCTTTTTTATACTGATGAATTTTTAAAAAATAAATCATAAAAATTGAAACAGAGAAAGTAACATATTTACGTCTAATCCAGTCACGTAGTGGTAAATCATGTTTAATTTGGTCATCACTCTTAAAAAAGTATTTGATTCAATATAATATATTGTATTTGTTCAGATTAATCGTGCTTTAAAATAAATATCAAGTACTGTTAACTGTTACGTGGGAACAAAAAAATAAGAATCACATTTGTTGTCTAAATTTGGATGCTGCTTTATTTTATTTTTTGTTAGTCAACTTGAGTATATAATATAGAATAAGGTAAAAATAATATGAACAAAATTCAAAGGATATCATACATAAAACTATAAAAGTAGGGTAAAAAGTAGTGTCTATTGAAAAAAACAACAGTCAAATGACAACCAAATTAAGTTTAAAAAGACTAAAATGGGTCTGTATTTTTAGAAAACAAATCAACAGTCAATATTGGAAATTAATATATTTTAAGTAAATTTGAATCAAAAGTTAAATGATTACGAACCAAATTGAATAGGAATAAAAAAATAAATGGGCGGAAAGGTGTCTACATTCTTTTTATCACGTTTTATAATTCTACTACTTTTTATTTAATATGTGTACATGTATACGTTATTTTTGGATAGAAAAAAAAGTATATCGTCAGGTTCATTTTAATTGTCGTACTTATTAAACATAGTCGGTTCAAATAATTATTATTTTGAAAAATTAAAATAAATTAATTAATAATTTTTTATTGTATTCAGTAAATATAGAGATAGATTAATATGATGAAACTAATAATAATAATATTCACATAAAAATCAAATAATAAATTTCAATAATTTAGTTAAATTATTTTTTAAAAATATGACAAGTAAAATAATTAAATAATAATAGTACAAATGAGAGAAAAAGCTTTGTTCACATTGGTTGACATGTTGTAATAATTTTTGGATTTAATGGAAAAATTGTCAAATAAAGTTTATATCTGCAGCCAAAAAAAGATTCGTAAACAACTAAAGTTTGTCCCCCAAAAAAGAAAGAAATTAAATAAATAGATATGTTGACATAAGCTAATTAAATAAAAAAATTCATATTTCTGCCTCCAAAAATGGAATTAACCTGTAATGCGCGAATTCAGATTTAGCTAAACACAAATATAAATATTAGATATCGGGTGGAAAATAAAAAATTAGCATGATAAATATATAATATATCGAGCCTTACGTCATCACTCTACTATTTTCATATTCATCTTATCGAACCATTGACTATAAAACAAAAAGATATATCACTTAAAGGCATTTTGGTCTTTAAACATAGAGGTTATATTTGGTGATTTATTTGTAAATCTAGTCTATAAATGCAAAAGTTGAAATATTCAAAATATTTGCAACATTAGGCCTCATTGCTTGACTTAGCTATAATTTTTTTATTAGTTACTCTTTCTCCAAGTTATATGTAAGAATTGACTTCTAAGAGTATTGTATTACTACTACCACGTGAGGTAGTTGGATCGATAGTTAGGAAGTAAGTTATTCATATATCGTGATCAGTATAATAATAGTATGTTCGATGGTATTTTAGTTGTTATGTATAAATTTCTATATATTAATTAAATACGATATTGATTACTAATTTACTATTTCGCATAACGAATACATATATGAATTGTAAGGAAATTTATGTATTATTTTACACACGATAAAAGATGAAATAACTTAACTTTACATAATTAATTTCTATATTATCAATACTTATATAACTCTAACCAGCAACCAATTGATGTAACCATACTACTTGTTCTCTGTGTCATTACACAAATGTCTTGATTCTACTCTCCTTTTGTCATTTTATTGATTCACTAATGGCAACTAAGAAAAAGAAATCCAATTGGATTCACTAATGGCAACTAATCTTGAATGGTAATTGTGGATCAATCAATACATTAAAAAATGGTAATGCTGACAAGAAAAATAGACTTTGCATTTAATACAGCCATAAATATTAATATGAGGTAAAAAAATTATCTAAATTATATAAGAAGATAAATTGACATATCCACCACTATTGATAATATGAGGGTTTATATGTGGTGAATAAATAGTTGAAATTGACTCGATTCTAATATAATAATATAATATAATGAACGGACTTAAAGTCTAACTCGACTTGATTCTGATGCGATAATAAAATAAAACAAAATTTACGACTATTCATTTTCAAAAGTTAGCTCGTAAGGTGATGATTATCCAAAATATTATAAGAAGACAAAATGTCACATCTATCTACCACCGCATCTTTTGCAACACTCATAACTGAAGCGTGAACAACATTATATGGTGGCCCACATTGGATAATTAACAATTGGAATACCATAATAAGAAAATTGATCTTGAGATCAACTCAATCTTAAAAATTAATTTAAGAGTCGATATTTGCCTTAAAACTAAATAAGAGGACAAAATTATAATTGTCACGTTATAGTCACCACCGACGTGGGATACTAACAACTCCTGCACACTCACAATCGGAGCATGATTAACATAACATGATGATCCACGTTGGGTAATTAAACAATTGGAATGAACTCGATCATTTTGATATCGTGATAAGAAAATTAGTTTATTCTCAAAAATAAATTCTCAGACGTGAATCGACCAAAACTATATAAGAGGACAAAATTCCGCATCCACTGCATGATGTGATATCATACTAACAAAAAGTAGCTATATGCAATGTTCTAAGGTGTATTTAAGATTGTGAAGTTTAAGACCTTAGTCCATGATAATGATACCTCTAACAGTGTTTAAAAGTGGCAAAATAAATCAAATTTTATAAAGTTGAAAAATAATTGGATGTCCACTATATATGCTCTTTAATTTATAATTTGAGTGAAGCACTCGAAATAAAAGAGGACCCAGCTGTTTTTTTTTTTAAAAAAAGTCTGCTATTCAATTCCATGAAGCCTCCTAAATTCAATAATAATTGGTCAAAATCTAATTATATCCACATCAAAATAAAATAAAATAAAATAAAGATTTTTTTTTGAGTAAATATAAGTTTCCAGCTGCATTGGGTATAATTTGATAATATTTCTCTTATTTGGCCAACTCAACTGTTGTATAATTCCCTTTCAATATTATCTTTTTTTTAATAACATTAATAATAATTTTTTAGTCCACTAGTTTTTTCATCAGTGTCATGTTAATACTTGATAATCTTTCGACGTTTTCATCTTAACAGTATATTGTGTTATATTGTATTGTTTTGTTCAATGTTATGAATAAATTGTATTATTTTCTATCGTTACATTATACACCCACGATTTGAAGGATAAACTTACGAGAGAAATACGTTTAAGGGATGGAGTATGTTATAAAAAAATACGATAAAATAGAATTAATTATTAGATAATAAACTTGCCAAAATGTTGGTAATAATAATTACTGTTTAAAAAGTAATTATGTAATCATGACAAATTGAACATTATATAAAATGAGGCTTTTCGTCATGTAATAATGATAAATTTAACAAGCGATATATAAAAATTTAACCACCGATCAAACCAAGCCGTAAATCTCATTTCCTAATTCCTATACTTTATGACGTACCCTTATTTACTTATTTATATATGAATTTATTTATTTATTTATTATTCTCATTTCTTTACATTTTGTAGTTTTTTTCTTTATTTATTTATTTTCTTATAGTTTATGACGTACCATTATTTACTTATTTATTTATGTATTTATTTATTTATTATTCTCATTTCTTTACATTTTGTAGTTTTTTTCTTTATTTATTTCTTTTCTTACGTAATGTTATAGCCAGGTACGGAATTAGAAGAGTGGTAGAACGTTCATCCGAACTTCCTTTAACGGAAAATCATAGACGATGAACTACGTTGGTGACTTCGCTACTATTAGTTACAGCTATTACGTTTTTTTATTTTGTCCAACGAAATTTAAATAAAATAAAAATACTAAGAAAAGGTTGACGAATATTCCTAAATTTAGTGTAACAACAAAAAATGTTGAACTTTTTGGTAAGGCTTTGAATTAATTAGTCAAAGTCAACATTTTAGGCTATTATTTTTATATAAAATATATATAGCACACGTGTGGGTAGCATACATACATCTTTTTTAAAAATTGTTAGTATATTATTGATCGACATGCAGTATATTTCTTATAAAAAAACAAGGCGTATTCACATTGTATATTTTTTTTTTTTGGTAAATTACATAAATCTCATAGTTTTAATATGAAATTACAATTTATCCCTACTAAGTTTCTAATTACATTAATCCCTTAAAAATTAAAAAAACCGGATACAATAATTGAAGCTCGGATACATTAAAAACTAGCTCGGATACATTAAATACTGCCTCGGATACATTAAAAACTAGCTCGGATACATTAAATACTGGTTCGGTTACATTAATATGCAGCTCAGATACATTAAAGAAATAAGAGATTTTGGAGATTTTTAAATGTAATAGGGGATAATGGAAATAAGTGAAACAAAAAGTGTGTATTTCTGTAAAAAAATAAAAAAATTTAATCTTTTAAAAGAAAATGAAGTGCATGCATGTAATCCAATTATTTCATTAGTGATCTTCACAACTATAATTAAACTATTTAAAAAATCGCATTAGTGTTCTTTAGTCACTTAATCTATATCGTAATCAGGATTTTACAATATGAAATATGATCCATGTATATCCATTGCTTTACATCTAGAGAGTTGTGAATATGCTCCTGGTCCTTAAATGTTACGCTTTTGATCAAATAGTGTAATCGATGATAAAATTATGTTTGAATTCGGGAGTGATGGGGTTGTTAATGAATAAAATGGAATTCCTCATTGAATCAAAACGAGATCACTTGACTCCTTATAAGTCTTGGACAATCCTCTTCTCTTTAACTTAACTTTTAGACAGTGAATTAGAACTTAGGCCCCATGTCGAATTGACATTAGATCCAAAGAGACAATATTACTATTGGTAGGAAATATAAATATTACATTTGTGTCGAATCAACAAAAAATTTAGTGTAATTCCACAAGTGGAGTCTGAGGAGGATAAAAATGTTACCTTTATGGGGTAGAAAAATTATTTTTAATTGAGACAACCTTTCCTTTTTATTCGGATTTGGAACCAACAATGTAAATGATCGAGTTCTCACACACACATATATATATATATATATATATATATATATATACCTATTGTTGAAAAAAGAGCAACCCTTAAATCCTAATAATACCTTTTAGATCCGTACAAACTTAGATTCAAAAAACGAATAGTATAACCAATGAGTTATTAGACTTCTACATAATAAAATAAAATAAATGTCAACCTTCTCCATTTTTTCTTTATATGTGACCTAAAAATTTAACTATTCTAACAATGTATCTAACACTAGATATCACCATCACATTTTTTCTAGTGGAGGTACGTGTGACCCCAATTAGTCTCAAATTATATCATGTCATCATGATTAAGTTACAAATGTTTCAAAACCATTGTGCTAGTGTTTTCTAACTTTTGGGAAAATAAAACTGTACAACATCAAAATTTTGTAGGACTCTACGAGATAAGTTCTATTTCAGTTAGACATCTCGAGCATTCTCTAAATTCATAGAATATTAATAAAAAAATTTAATTCAAATTATCCTAATTCGAGAAATGCGTCATTAACGGCTCTCGAATCACAGAGAAATATTAGGAGAGATGAATCAAGAAAGGAAATCATATTGTTTTATCAATAATATCTTGTTTCTTAAGTTTTATTTATAGTTGATTTATTTTTCATATATTTAAAATTTGTTACAAACAAAAATATCGATAAAAGGTAGTATGATTTTCTCTATTTCAGCAGAAATATAAGACTTTGGGAACTCCAAATTTGTGCGCAATTAGACAAAAAAAAAAGGTAAAGTTTGTGGTCAAAATCAGTTAAGATTCAACTTCTAGCTAAGTTCAGCACAAATAAATTGGTGCTTAAAGATTCTCATAATTATGTGATGGGAAATAATTAGAAGATAAAATTAGGTCATTTCTCTTTGAATTAATTAAAGCAAAGAAACAATTGTCTTATCAAAATTAAACCCTTTCAAAGAAAATGTGTATATAGGGTCTTTTATTTCTCAAACCACAAGTGGTTCATGAGGTGTCATTTAAGTTTTATTATAAGAGTTTAATTTCTACAGTATCGCCGAGTTAGTCGTATAGGACTTGCCTAGTGTAATTTATATTTTCAGTATGGTTTGCAAGGTATTACATAGTGAGGAGTTTACCTAATGTGTACAAAGTGCTCATCACACAGTGTTCACCCGAAGACAGAGTTATGACAGAGATTTGTAACGGATATGAATTATATGGGTTCCAAAAAAAAAATGTATAATTTAAATCTAACCATATATATGTGCCTGCCAACATCATGTTATCCTTTTGCAAAATATATTTGAATATATTAATTAACTCGTAAAATTATTGGAAGTCACAAAGTTTCATATTAACCAAAGCAAAATCGAATTTTATCTCTGAACAAATTGTTTATATATATATATATATATATATATATATATATATATATAGATGTGA
>JAJOOR010015783.1:0-12230 GCA_036250505.1 Solanum acaule | reverse complement strand
TAAAATAATTAAATAGATGTCAATCAATAAATATAGGTATTTTAATTATGATAAAAATAAGAGTAAAAAATAACATAAACTTTAGTTACATGTGCAATTAGTTATCTTTTAAAAATGAAAAATTAAAAAGAGTTATATTAATTGTGGTAACTATATTTAAAAAGATCATATTAAATAAAATACGTATTTTTTTTAAAAAATTAACTAATTTGTAACTGCTGCATTTTTTTTTTAAATCAGATTTTTTTACTAATTAAATCTGTTTTTAAAATGCTGACATTTGTCACTATTTGGATAAGTTAATGACATGTGTCTATTTTTATTTAAAAGTGTGTATTTAAATATTTTAAATAGTTATATAATATTTAATTATTTATTATTTAAAAATCTGAAAAATTGTGGCGCTGACATGTGACCTGTTTTCTTCTCCTATTATATATAGATAGATATTTGGTTAATTAGTTTAGTTATATAATATTTTATATTTTAAATTATTTAGTTTATAATTAAGTTAATTATTTTATTTTGTTGATATTAAGAAGCTCATTAATTAATTTACATTAATTCGTCTTATTTAATTTTTAGCCGAATCACCAATTAAACTCAATTTGGCTAACTTCTTAATTTCCATTGGTCATAATTGCAATTCATATGACCATTTTTCTATTACAATTGTAGTAATTTCTTTTACCTCTTTATAAACCCATTTAAGATAGGAAAAATTGTATGAAATAGCAAAGTATTAATTCAAATTAAATGTTATAATCATAGTTTATTTTAATTGTAATTCACAGCAAACATCTCCTTTTTTTGCCATCTGATTCGATATACAATTAGCCATTTTCGGTATACAATTAGTCATTTTATACATTTCGATATAAAATGTATAAAATGCGTTTGTGTTTGTATAAAGCGAGAGAAAAATGTATATACAAATACAAATACATATATTTTCGTTTTATACACTTATAATTATACAAATACAGATCTTATTATACAAATTATAATGTATAAATAAATTTATACAAAACTGAATAATTTGTATAAAATTGAATGTTTGTAGCGAATTATACAAATCAAAAGCTCAATAGCAAATATAAAATTTTCTATAGAGCGCAATTATGCAAACTATAGTAATATACAAATATGATTTTTATGTTTGTTATATGTGAAAATTGCATACGTATTGGGCATTTTTCTCATTTCCTTCGGATGACCCATATACCCAGTCCATTTTCAAATCCAATACCCAAAAATATCCAGCAACCCGTCCCAAAACAGATCCAACAATGCAACAGCAATACAGCAGCATACAACGCCAAAGAACAACCCATATACGTCTTCTCCTCTCGCGCGAAGAACCCAAAAACGAAACCCAGCAACCGGCAGCCCACCAAAATCCATCCAGTCCCGTACCTTTCCTCTCCCTTATCCGTTCGTACGAACAATCGTACTCGAATCAAACCAGGTGGATCTCAAGAAATCAAGCGGTTCTCTTCACTTTTCTGTTGAAATTTGTGGAAGGAATTGGAATAATCGAGTCAGCAACCTTATCCGAATTCATCCAAATCCATCCCGTTTTCCTCCAAGTCGATCCCAATTTTCTCTGCTTTAGGGAGCTTTTTTCGGGACACGATTTCCTCCCCTAGAAGATACAGAGATTCATTATCTAAACATGAGATTTCTCATCAAAAAGGCCCATAAGAGCATTTTGGATTCATAGAAAACCATAAAAAATTAGAAATTTAGCTCTCTTTCTAACTTCTCTGCTTTCGGAACCGAGCTCGTGGTGGTGGAATTTTCTCTTGCTGGTTCATCTCAGTCGTTGCCCAGAAAGAGGTAAATTCTTTCTTAGTTTTTTTGTTTAAATTTCTAGTTCTCCTATGTGTTCTGTTTATGCATTCTTAGCTTCATTTTTGTCTTCATATGTTGGAATCTAGCTGATGAGTATTAGCTAGTAACGCTCCTTTCACTCTTGTTTTTCTTTTGGTAAGTAAAGATTTTATTTACCAAGTGAGCATTACAAATCAGATAAACTAGCAGTAATTGAACATCCCCAAATCTGCTAACTACTGTCCTTCTAAACATCTCTTGACTAATTATTGAACTATTGATTAAGGATAGTGGTTCAAACTAGCCAAACGACTATGTAGTCTATTCTGCAGTGAGCCTCGCCCATGTATCTCTTGTATGATTTGCTTGATTTGTACCTGTCCTTCAGTTTTCCTCCCCTGAAAAGCTCTTTGGTTCCTCTCCAACCAGATTTTGTAGGTGCTGCATGCCAACGACATTCTGTATATTTCTGCATTCACAGTCCTCCCTTTTGCATACTGAACAACCCAATTTAGCTCTTCTGTCCAAGGCATAGTCCCCCTAGTAATTCCTTGCCAACACAAGATTTTACCCCAAACCATAGAGGCATATGAGCATACGAAAAACAGGTGATCGATATTCTCGTTCGCATCTTCACAAAGTGGGCATTTCAGGTTATCGATAGCACACCATCTTCCAACTCTATCTCTGGTCAGCAGCCTGTTCTTTATGATTAAATATAGTATGCAGCATCACTTCGGAGCACCAAGGTTATTGGATATAATTCTCCTCCACTGCACCTTTTGATACTCCCCCTTTCATACAGCTTTTTTATTGAGAATTGAGTCATATGCACCACATCTACCTCTGTATATCCTGCCTCAATAAATGTATCTTTTGCTTTAAGAATCTCCTTTATCACCCACGATGCTTGAGGTATCTGCATCTCCCACGCTGGCCTACCTTTTATGTGATAGCTATGCATCCATTGGACCCATAACGTGTCCTTTTTGCATAGGTTCCACAACAGCTTTGCAATAGCAACTTTATTCCAATGAGCCACACTCAGGATGTTCAAGCCACCTGCAGTCCTTGGCCAGCACAATACTTCCCAAGCCACTAAAGCCTTCTTTGACACATCAATTCCACCAGTCCACAAAAATCTTCTACACAAGGAATCAATTAGTGTCAATATTGCTCTAGGAAGTACGAAAATATTTGGGACCAGAATACTTGTATAGCTAACACTGATTTTATCAATTGTAATCTACCTGCATAAGATAGAAATTTTGTAGTCCAAGAAGGTATTTTCCCCATTATCTTGTCCAGCAAAGGCTTATATTGGGCAATGTTCGTCTTTTTTGTGCTTAGAGGAATACCTAGATATCTAAAGGGCAACTCCCCTTTAGAGAATCTCAGTAGCTGCACCATCTCCTCTTGCACTGCCTGCCACACTCCTCCAAAATAAATGGAGCTTTTCTCAACGTTTTGATGCCTGTGAGAACTTTGAAAAACAAGAGAACAAGCTCTGGACAGACACCACATCCCCCCTACAGAACAATAGTAGGTCATCTGCGAATCCCAATTGAACAAGATTGAGTCTCTTGCATTTAGGATGGAACTTAAACTCCGGGGCTCTTATCAGCATTTTCAGTAATCTAGTTAGGTATTCCATTGCTAGCACAAATATGAAGGGTGACATGGGGTCGCCCTGTCTTAACCCTTTCTTTGCTTGAAATGGGGCAGTAAGTTGTCCATTGATGGATATTGAATAAGTCACTGTAACAATGCACTCCATTATCCAATTGATGAACACATCAGGGAAGTTCATACTTATGAGTATTTGCTTCAGGTACAGCCACTCCACGGAGTCATATGCTTTCCTCCTATCAACCTTGATCATACACCTTGGGGACACTCCTTTCCTACCATACCCTTTCACCAATTCATGGCTCATAATAATGTTATCTGTAATCACTCTTCCAGGTACAAAGGATGACTGGCCATTGTCTACTAGGAAGTCCATAACTTGTTGCATACGCCTTGTGATGACTTTAGATATCAGTTTATATAAGATTGTACAACATGAGATGGGTCTAAATTCAATATATGGAGTTTTTGGAGCTGCTAGGGAAATGTTGTAATTGACTGTATGGATATTCCCAGCAGTCTTTTGTAACTTTTGGTTTTGGTACCTTCTTGGTACTTAGTCAATAAACCTTTACCTTATCAAAAAGAGATGTGTCTAAATTCAGTTACCCTAGAAGCATTTGGGACTTTAGGTATAAGGGTAATAGTAGTACAATTTATAGCCTTATGCATTCTCCCTATGTTAAGAACTCCAACACTGCTTCTATGATAGCCTTGCCAATAATTGGCCACACTTTTTTAAAGAATAGCGCATTATATCCATCACAACCAGGTGCCTTTGAATCATCAATCCCATTTAGAACATTCTCTACTTCATCGGATGTAACAGGTGCAATAAGGTCAAGTTGTTGTTGTCTAGTGAGACAGTGGCCTTGTCTCATTACAGCCACAGTAACTGCTGGTAATTGATCAGCCGACCTTCCTAATAGATTCTTATAGAAACTAAGTATCTCATCTTGGATATTATCTCTATTATGAATCCATTCCCCTCGCTCGGTCACCAAACAATGGATAATATTTTGGGCATTCCTACTCTTCAAACTAGCATGGAAATATGCCGTATTCGAGTCCCCTAGTTTAAGCCATTGTACTCTAGACTTCTGTCTCAGAATGCTTTCCTCAATGTTACTCCACTTTTCCACCTGCTCCTTAATGAGTTTCTCCTCCTCAAACATGTTTTGATATTGGTGGTGGTCCCTCATGCAATTTTGTATTTCTCCCAACTTTTCTCTGAGTTCATTCACTTTCCTTCCAGCTAGCTTGTAATCTTTGGAGTTGAGTACCTTAAGCCCTTGCTTAGCTATTTTTAGTTTACGCCAAACTTTCATCATTAAAGGGCCTGAAGTATTTATTTCCCATGCCTTCTTTATCACTACTTTGAACTCTGCGTAGTCAGCCAAACAATTTAGGAACTTAAATGGTTTATAGTCAGTCTGCTCTTCACTGTCAAGGCGAATGGTCAGAGCATCCTGGGTCAAGAACTTTCACTTCCAAATGTGGAACTTGTAGCATCCAATCAGCATTGCCTATTGCCCAATCGATCCTGCTACAAATATGGCCATTTGACCAGGTAAACCTTCTACCAACGGACTTTAACACTACCATGAAAGTATCCAGCAAGAAGTCATTGAAGTCTTTCACTTCTGCATCCTGGATTGGATTCCCACCTAGTCTATCATCAACTGATAGTGGGGTATTGAAATCACCCATACACATCCATGGTCCTTGCTGGTTCCTCTCGATGTTCTTCAATTCAGTCCAGAGAGTTTCCCTGTCAGCAGTACTGTGTAACCCATACGCAAATGTAACTTCGATGCTCCAACCCAACCTCGGCACTGATATCATTCCATGTATACATTGAACTGACATGCAAGAGACATTAAAATGCACTAGATTAGGATTCCATAGTATTAATATTCTCCCTCTACTACTGTGATTCAGATTATGGCAGTAAGCCCATCCTCTTGCCACTTTATTCACCACCTTCCTAATATTTGCCTCTTTGACCTTATGTTCTAAGACAGCTATAAGTGCTATCTTGTTATTTTTTATAAATAAGCTGAGCGCTGACTGCTTATAGCTCTTATTTAGACCTCTAATATTCCATGTGGTCAACTGCATTGGGGGCTTGTGATTGAACCTGTATCCAGATGTTGCCTATGCGTCCTCTCCCCACACTTCTCTTGGGCTAGGTGTTGGATACTGGTTTCAGCTAAAGGCTCAAAGTCATTCTCCATTGTTACCACTCCTGGTATAGATAGTTGTGTAGTCCTCATCCTTGTAGATTTTCCAACCACGTGGGTCCATTGTTGCTTGTCATCCCCTAGCAATTCAGATTTTGTCATTTGCATTTTCCCTTTTTGTTGAGCCACTTGTTTCTCTGTGTTGCTCACTTTGTCTTCACTCAGTCTGTTTATCTCATCAGATTTCTTTACCCAGACTTTTTTTCTGCTATTTTTTAAGTAATCTTCATCCTCTTTTGCTTAGGTCTACATCTATGGCCCACAATTAGGCACCTTGGGCAATATTTCGGGATCCAATCATACTCCATTTTTTGTTCTAGGAGTCGACCAGTTGGGTCCAGGACCTTAACAGTCCCCGGTAACTCTCTAGTGACATCCATCTCCACTAAGATTCTAGCATACGATATCCTGTCAACCTGGGTGGTACATTCATCCGCATATAGTGGGATCCCTAGTGCACTCCCAATTCTACTAAGTGAATCCACGCCTCAACAACTTAGGGGAAGATTAGGTAATTTCGCCCATATCGGAACAGTTTGCAGCACCTCAGTGTTGAAATCAAATTCAGCCTGCCAGGCCTTCAAAATCATTGGCTTATTCCCTATTGTGTATGGACCTGGATACAAAACTTCATCCCTATCTTCCATTGAGTTAAGTCAAACCAAAAAATATCCATCATTATGATAAAATACTTTTGGTTTAGTTACAAAATTCCAGGCAGCGGCAATGAATCTCTCTAGTGCCCCTATTGTAGGGGAGTCCCCAACTACATACACAATCAAAGCTTGTTTCCATTTGCTATTCTCCTTTTCAATCTCCTCTTTGTCCAGTTCAATAACCTTTTCTCCATCCTTGATTACAGGTTCCACAAATTTCAGTGACATTCCTCTTGCCGCAAATTTATTCCCCTTGAACAGATTGTTCCATTGAGGGTTCCAAGCTGGTTATGTTAAATCTAATTTCCTCTGCGCAACGGCCATTGTTTTTTTACTAGCATGTTGTTCAGATCTATGTATCTCCATACCAACACCTCTATCCTGCCCTTGAATCTGTTGTGGTACAGATGCTACTGTTCTATTGCTTCCAACATTAAGCTTCGGTGTCATCCCCCTTTGTGGGAGGGGGGTCACCATGACTGGTCCTACCGGATGCGTGGCTATTATCAGAGTCCTAATTGTACTCTGATTCATGTTCAGAGCTGGCCAGTTAGCATCCTCAGCCATTGCCAGGTCTTCCACAGTTATTGTTGCTTTTCCGCTCTTCTCAATGCTCTTTATGAATTGGTTCTCCTCCGCTCGATCTTTCCTCTGACCATTGTTCTTAATCTGTTCCTTTTTTGGCCTCCCCCGCGCTGGCATTCCGACAAGGCATACGATAGCATTACCGTGCGCCTAGAGAGAAGCACTTTAAAATATCCAATTCTTCCTTTCACTCTTGTTGTTAGTAATATACCATCATAGTCATAAATCATTATAACTTCTTTGATCGTAAAGGTTCATTGTCCTAATATGCGAATTTGTGTTTGTCAATGCATTAGTTCGTGTTCCCTATAAAGAGCTACTGCTTCCCATAGTTTCTTTGTTGTAGTATTTTCTTTAGCATGTTGGTTCGTTGTTTGTGTTTCTTCGTAGTTGACATTTGTTAGAGTTCTAATTTGTGAGAATCCTGTTTTGTATAGTTTCAAGTCCATTTCAGTGTCAGTTGCTCTAAAATAGTTTCTCTGTGATTTTTTTTTTAGTTTCTTTCTTGGTCCAAAATGTGTTTCTATTTTAGCCTAAGGCTACTCTGGTTCTTGGGATTACTGCATACTTTTCTTAGTTTGTTATTTTCTTAGTCCTACTCCGTATGCAAGCCTTAGTTTTAATTTGTGATATTTCCTGTGATTTTGGGTTCAATGGTTTAAGCTTCTAATTGATGTGTGATTTGCTCCTGTTTTGTTTATAAATTGTACTGGTAGTTATTCGATGTGGATTACCGTCGTTTTATACATCATATTGAATGAGTTTTCTTTGTTGTCTTGCCATAGCTTACTCCTGAATACTTTGTCACAACTCCTCGCAAATGTTTGCATGATTAACTGTGTATGCTTGTGGTAAATGTTTTCCCTTCGCGAAATGAGTTTATCTTAGCTAAAGATAGTTGTTTAAAATTTGATTTTTGTCAAAGTCTTCATCTTACTGCTTTACGAGATACAGTTGTATAGCATCTCAAGCTGATCGTGTGAAAGAAATTGTTCATTTACTCCTATGTTTCCTCTTAAGTTGCTCACTGTTCTTCCCTAGCTTTTATATAGTGTTCATGGTTAATATATGTTGACCTAAAGCTTTCATATTTGAGATAAAAATTGTTTTTGCCCAGGTGGACATAAGGTTGTGCCATCTTAAGTTCTTATTGTTAAGTTGAAGCTTTTGTTTTCCGTAAAAATCTTATCTAAAGCTTAGGATCATCCGTTTGTGTGTTCGCAATTTGAGTATGGATTTATTGCTAAAAATTACCTCTGTTTGAGTACCCTCTGTCAAGAAATTTGTTAGTTTCGAAATGTTTTCCCTTTGAATAATGCACTGTTTTTCCTTAACTGCTTTATTTTAGATGTCTTAGTTGTTGTAAAATTTCTCAAAATTTTGATGGTCCCAAAAATCTATATAGTATCGTTTAAATTCATGGTCAAAAATCTGTATAGTATCGTTTAAATTCATGGTTAGACAACAACGCCCAGGTTAAGATTAGAAAAGTAAAATAGTAAATGTTGCTATCAAAGATTGAACACACAACCTCAAACAACTCTTGTAACTCCTTAATCACTACACTAAACCTTCAACTTATGTCAAGATGTGTCAACACTGGTATATATATTCATTAAATCAAGTTTTGACCTATATATACAGTGTAGTTTTCCGGTGAAGGGGTGTTCCTTGACATCCCTTGTCCTAGGGTAGCTCTGCCACTACCTACATCGGTAAAAACACATGAGAGATGTTGGGTATATAAGTAAACAGACCTTATAAACTAGTGACACGTTTTAAAGCCGTGCAGGCCTAGGCCCAGAACGGACAATTTCACTTGTGGGTTGGAACGTTACAGTTTATCATCAGATTATAAATGTGTGACATTATGTAACTACGAAGAACGATATAATATATCCAAACTTTATATTCATCAAAATAATACAATATAATACGATACAACACAATGCAATATGTGTCCCAACCAACCACATATTGTCAATGGATATTGGGACATAGATCTAAAAACTCAAGTGGGCAGCCTTTGAGTGAAAAGAACACAACCACCCCTCAAATCCCAATATCCACATTATAAATTCAACAAAGCAATTCGATCTCAGATCTGCGTCCGATTCTCCGAGCCAATTTTGCTGAGGTAAGCCAATGAATGCACAATAAAGTGGTGGAAAATTACTCACTTGCACGTCTCTTCTTCTTCAATCGGTGTAAATTTTGCATTTTCTGTAATTGATTTTGCTTCATGTTGTCGTCTTGTTGAATACTTTCTTTCTAGTGAGTACGCAAAGTGCCACCGCCCATTGTGTTGTACAAATTAGTACAACTATATATTGTGATTCTATAATTTGATTTGTTTCATTTCATCTTTGTGAACTTTTGTATTGGATTTTATTTTGGTTTTATCAAGTGTAGCTTGATAAGGTTGAATGTTTGGTTGTTGAATGCAGTGAAGAGTTGGTGACAAGTATAGAAAGATCAAAATGGGTGCAAGGAAACCTGGTTTAATTGCTCTGTTTGATGTTGATGGAACTCTTACAGCACCCAGGAAGGTATAGTATGATTGCTCCTACTTATATTTGCTGCTTTAGTTTGATTGTTCCCTTTGTTTCTGTTACTAAGGGTGTGTTCGGTATGCAAGTAAAAAAATATTATTCTAAAAGTATTTGTATATAATCGAAGCAACAGGAGGATGGGGCTTGTGTGGTGGGATAGGGGTACAGAGGTGGGATGATGATAAGGTGTGTTGGAAGACAACATCAATGTGCAATACTAAATCTAGAACTTGTTTTCCCTACGTCCATTAGACAATTCATTTTCCTCATTTTTAAGGAACTTATTTTTCTAAAGAAAATTTTTTCCAATTTTTTTTACCTAAGGAACATGAGAAAATCAGATCCATACTGAAAACACTGTAGATTAATTTGACTTTATGGACAATTGCATCCTTGATGGGCTTGAATAGAGCAGAATGGTATAGATGATTTGTATATTTAGTAGCTGAATCCAACCTGTTTGAGATTGAGGGGAAATTTTACAGTAAATTTACACTACAAGAAAAGTCACTTTTAGCGAGGGGAAATTTGGTCGCTAAAGATCCTATTCCGGTTGTTATTAATCTATAACAATTGGGATAAAAACGGTCGTCACCGGTCGTTAAAATTATTTAACGACAACATGAAATCTGGTCGTTATATAATTTTTTGCGACTAGCATTTCCTTTCACTAATTATCATTCTAGTCATTTATAATATTAGATTACAATAGTAAATTTGTTCATTATTAATTCTTTCACAGAAAGAATATTACATTCATTGTTTATAAAAATTCAACCCAGAATTTAGTTATTATGATGATTATTATTTTAAATATGTATAAAAAGTAAACCTAAATCTTAAAAGAAATATCAGTATTTATATAAAATTTCATAGTAAAATACAAAGAACCAAATCTTCACATTACAAAAAGTATACACTTATTCAACACCTAACAAAATATAAAATTATGTACCAATGAAAGCATCTTTAAACAACTCTTAACAAAATTTAGAATAGGTCTCTATGGTCTTCAACTTGTTCTTTAATAGTTTTAGTTGTTGATACTTGATCTGCATATTCTTTGTGAATAGGTTCCTAAGACTCCAAATTCTTGATCTGTGAAAAAGAACAAATTCATGTTATTAACCAATAAGAAAATAAATATGATATCTATGAACTGTTCAATTAAATTTATTTGACTAGAAAACTTGATATAATTGAATGAAGTTGCTCAAAGAAAGGTTGTTCTATTCTTACCTTAACAATAACAGAGACATCAAAATTGTGACAACACAAATAGTTTGATACCAAAGATTCATACCCTGCACTGAAATTCACCCGTTTTCTTAAAAATGAACCAATAACAATTATATTACCATGAAATAATTAGGACTAATCAGATGAATATTCAAGATATTTAACATGATATATAAAAAAGTAAAGTAATGAGAATTCATTAGTTGTCTCGCAAGATGTCAAAGATTCCACAATGTTCATGAAATTCATGACTACCATTTCTTATTCCCAAAAAGATGATAGGTTTTTATTCAGAACACACACATAAGTTTCGAGCTATTAGCTTGTGGCAAACAAAGAATTGCTCAATTGAGCTATTACCTTTTCAAGAACCGAAGCATAAGTTGAGGTAGAAGAATGTGGAGATTTTAGCAGCTCATAGCAGACGCACTACTTTCATCAGTAGTAAAATATTTTCTTTAGAGCTGTTGCTAGACTCATTTTCCTACTGAGAAAAAAGATTATTTTAGTCCACAACAAAAAGGATGTATAATAAGAAAAATTGGTGTATAACACAAAAAACAGTGTCATAAACTTTTTAATGCAGCTATTAGCAATAAAAAGATCCACCTTCAGTCAAAATATACGACAAAGATGTAACAATGAACATCTCTTTAAACAATATTTATTAAAATGTGAATTCACAATGAATAAATCTAGTGAAATCACTTTTCATAGCTTTTCGTAACAATATTTGTTAAAGCCAGCAATAAAAATAACAAGCATATACCCCCTGTGATCCAATTTATACAATTTGTAAGTGAATTCAAAGAGGTGCAAGCTTTTTCCTTGTAAAAAAGTGAACTCAAAGAGGTTATCATGTTCTGGAGTGAGAATTATACATTAGGAGCTGATTCATATACTTTCTCTTCCAAAGACCACTTCTCCAAAACAAAATGTGAAAGTTGTTGATGATGAGTCCATGAAGAACAAGAATTTAAACAAATGAAATTGCCTTCACTTAGTTCCTTAAAGGTGTAGATAAATATATTAGAAGTCTTGAAAAATTGGACTATTCTTGTAATGGGACCAAGTGTTTTAAGTGATATATAAGATAGGTAACAAAAAGTCTTTATATGATCATTCAGGAAACAAGAACTTCATTTGATTTTAGAGAATTAGTATACAATTAGTAGTATTAACTGTTTATACCTTATTGGATGATGATTTGATTATCACTAATTATCAATACAAGATATTTGACAACATGTCAAGTAATATGCAACGTAACTGAAATTTGTTTTACTATAATAACTGTACCACATGAAGGAAGCAACTTTTCCAAAGCAACCTAGCAACAAACACTTGAATAAAATAGTACTCCCTCCGTTTCACAAAGAATGACCTCCTTTCCTTTTTAGTCAGTTTCAAAAAGAATGACCTCTTTCCTTTTTTGGTAACATTTTACTTTTTGCTTTCCACGTGGCATGTTTAAGACCACAAGATTAAGGGCA
>JAJOOR010015782.1:0-22780 GCA_036250505.1 Solanum acaule | reverse complement strand
TAATTTTATAACAATACATAAACTATACTCCCTCCGTCCCATATTAGATGGGCACTTCCAACTTTACACGGTGATTAAGAAATCATTAATAAATTGGAAGACTTCACCATTTTGCCCTTTGTTTATATCAATGCACATTGAAATGAGTTACAAAAAATACACATACAATATAGGAATGGTCATATTAATTGTAGGGGTAAAATGGAAAAGAATTAATTAATTCTATTCAAATAATATGAAATTTTTTTTTTTAGTAAGATTCTCATCTAATATGAGACGGAGAGAGTAACAATATAACTTTATTAATGTTGGACCCAGACAGCGCCTGGGCTTTCTTTACTAGTATACTAATAATTGGGGACAGTCGAATTTATTATTAATGACATATAATAAATAATAAACTTGTACTTTTATGAAACAGCCAACTGCTATAAACTGTTTGAAGAATGAATATGGACATACAAAGTTAATATTGTATTTAAAATATATGGTTGTGTTAACCACAGCAATTTAATTTGAGGAAAACGATCTGAGAAGAATCTCAGAGTTGTGTCGAGGCGAATTCAAAATATAGAGTCAGTGGATCCAAGTATTACGATAGATATGGAAGTCTAGAAACGTTTGGAGTTTTAATAATAAATTAACCGATTCTCTAGAGTTTAGGCATAATAACAAAAGCTTTATTTAAATATAACGAATTTGTTGAAATAATGCTCATTGATTCCCCAAGTGGTACTTTACAAGGGAATTAACACCTTTTCACCAGCAAATTACATTATATAATTCGTTAAATAATTAATTTTTTAATGTATATATGTTATATATTAGCTTCCATCGAAGATTTACTCCTTAATTTATATTTTAACACTCCATAGTAAAAGTTCTAATTCTGACACAACTAATATTAGGTAGCACTTGAAAAATTCGCTAGTAAGGTTGAATACGTGTACAATTAAAGAGTACCAAGATATTGACAAACAAATTCAAGATTTAAATTTGATTGGTTCAACCTTATGGTTCTTAATATTAAATTTTTATACTTGTAAATTATCAGTTCAAAATTCATTATTTGTGAAAGACTGAGAGGCAATAATGCATCTTTTGTTAAAAAACAACTCAAATGTCAAAGAAAGCAGTTGCAAACATGACTATATATTTGAAGGTTTCAAATACACAAATCATGAAAGTGACTCAAAACCTAAACTCAATATGTCACCATGAAGTTATTGATAAATAACAGTTCAGGCTTATGAGAATAAGCCGGCATCACTCGGATGAATGAAAGCTATAATCAGAGGTGGATCCAGAATTTTGATTCTATACATTGAAAGCTATAATCAGAGGTGGACCCAGAATTTTGATTCTATACATTCAGAACTCGGACTCCAACCAGTAATCCCATCACCTCGATTTGAGTTACAGGCTCATAGTTCAATATTTTTCAGCAATTCCAGTGAATTTTACACAGATAACTACTCCCTCCGTCCCATTTTATATGAGATACTTTGACTCGACACGGAGTTTAAGAAAGAAAGGAAGACTTTTAAAACTTATGGTCCAAAATAAATGATAGAAATTTGTGTGGCTGTAAATCATTTCATTAAGGGTAAAATATATATTTTATAGTTAGATTGTTACTTTATATAGAAATACGTCATTCTTTTTGGGACTGACTAAAAAGGAAAGTGAGTCATATAAATTGGGACAGTGGAAGTATATAACAATAAATCAAGAAAACTATCAACAAAGCCGAGCCAGATGGACTGCGAGCAAATGCAAGTATCATTTAACTATTCAAGATCAAACTCGTTATTGCAAGCCTCGTGCAATTTGATATCACAATTCACAACCCAAAACAGAAAACGAGAAACAAATTAATCAACAGAACTAAGGAATATAGCTCATTTAACATAGAGATTGACAGAAGTGCTATCCACAATGAGTTCATAGTATCTAAAATGATACTACAACCAATAACAACATAACCTGTATAATCCCACAAGTAGGGTATGGGGAGAGTAGGATGTAAGCAAAACGGATAGAGAGGTTGTTTCTGATAAACCCTCCACTCAAAAGGAAAATGGTACTACCACCAATCTTACAATTATATAACATGTAAGAAGTCCCAAAATAAACATGGTTCATCTACATTGATAATCACTAGCGCTCCAATTAAAGATGGAATAACATGTGTTATGAACTTACTAAACAAAACAACAATGGTATTTACAAACATACCACCTATTGATATAGTCAGCTAACTTCCACCAGTGGGCAGTGATGCCATGAAAGAATTGTATGACGATTCCAGATCGAAGTGGAGTTGGCGAGCCTGTTGTTCTGTCAACTCATCTGCAGCCCCCATCTTCGACAGTCTTGAAAGCCACTCTCTCATCTTTGTCTTCCCTTCAAAATCCACTGGCAGAATCGATAGTTTATTGAGTGAAGATGACAGATCTGATAATAGGGGATGGACCTGGTCTACGGCAATCATGTTCAACTTTAACGAGTCCATTGCAGTGATGAAATTCTGCACACATTCGGCCACAACAGCTGCTGAACTCACAGATGACATTGCAGCAGCAGCTCGGTGTTCTACAGTAGCTGGCACTCCAGAGGTCACAAGCCGGTTTAGGGCAGCAGGGCAATCCATTTTGTACGTGTCATGAAATCGCTCAATGTTAGGTACAGTATCCCTCAATGTAGAAGATAGGGTTTTGAACTGAGCAATGAGTTTCTGGCACTCAGTCTCATATTCAGCTCCTGAAATGATGTCACGAACATAAGCCTTCTCTAGCTTCTCTGTTGCTTTGATAATAGCAAAGAGTTCAGCTAAGTTGTCATACATTTCTCTTTCACGCTTGTCATTCCATAGCTTAACCTCCATTTGAGTTTTCAAGTATATTTGAAATAGTAAACCTTTTACAATAGGGTTGGAGAAGAGAATGGGACACGCGCAAAGATGCTAATCTTTGTCACTGCAAAAACATCACAACCTAAGATTACATTGCTGCTATGACTAACAAATCCTAGAACCATAAAGACCAGATATGTAGATGAATTTAGTTTTAAGCTTATGGAACTGTATGCATACAAACAGTCAAGACACATCCTTCATATTCATGCAACATTCCACTATGATTGAGAAAAAGTAATAGTTATCTTCAATCAGAACATATAGTAGACAATAACACCTTTCACCCACGCCCCACAAGTACTGTATATACTCTCTAATTTTTTCTAGTTGTGAGAACTTCCTCAGCTTTGATGACAAATGCAAAGAGCATCTGTTCAGAAACTAAAGGAAATTCCTAACATGTCTGAAAGTTAAAAGATGCTTTGCTTCGGCCCTGGTTAGCTAGAGAATGATTTCTATAAATCAGTAGATACAACAAATATTTGAATCTCCAAATTATGTTTTCCTAATGACATAAGAAAATACAAGTTGATGTAACTAATCAGAGCGGATTTTTTGATTGAAAAAATCCTTCTCAATTTTAATTATAATTTATAACAACAATTAGGACCATGACCCTGCAAATCAGAAAATAACAACTTTAAATGTGGCAGTCTTATCTTTTATAAGCTAATGCCAATTAGGAGAAATGAAATGATGAAGCAAGGGGAGACAGGGGAGGAGGATAGACGGAAAACCCTAACTGCCAAGGCCAAGGCCCTCCTACTTTTATGAAGTCCATCCAATTTCAAGACAGCGTAATGAGAAGCAAGATGAACGAACGTAGACACACAGATAACTAGAATTATCATGATCAGATGAACCAAATCAATCCACTTAAACCTTATGCAAGTCTTTTCTCCATTTTTCCATGAGTATAGTGAAGCACACAAACAATCTCAATCAACTTTCACATGAATGAGCATATAAGAGACATACTTGACACTACATTAAACAATTTTTTGCATTTCCTCGTTTCTTATTTCTTTTTTTCTCTTGCACCCATATCCCTCTTTCATATATCAATTTTACAGCAAGTTTATTTCTTAAGCTCGTCGCATTGGATCTTCTTAATCTTCTTTCTCAAGAGAAGGTCTTAACACGTGAAATACGAGACTTCACGCAAGGGTGCACAATAGAACTTCAAGCTTTTAGTAGCAAAATTAATAGGAAACAAGAGAAAAGGCAATGGCCACTAGTATAACATCCCTAGACACACTGTGATTGAAACTACAACACACAAAACTTCAGCAAAGTGGAGGAAACTCAACAAACTCCTATTAACATCAGCCACGTTGAATTATTGAAACCTTACTCAGGGCAAAATGAAAGCATTTACAGCTGCAGCTGCAGATATACATTAACTTACTTTGCAGCTATTGCTATCTTCATCCACTAACTTAAAAGCATGAATCCAACTCTAAATATGAATATACAATATAGATGCAGACATCAGTGCACTGATGAATGATAAAAAGACAGAAATCAAAATCCCAAAACACCCATTAGCGAAAAACCTTTCGGTCTAACTCAACCCCAATACCTTGTTAGCTGAATAGACATCTAGAGCGTGGAGAATATAAGATACCATGATAAAGTAATGAACTTTCAACCTAACTCAACCCAAAACTTAGCTCAAAAAGGAGGAAATCGTACCCCACCCGATATTGGACTAAACAAATGGTGTGATTGAATTGCAAAATATAAAAATACTTGCATAGAATTTTAAAACAACAAAAACCAAAGAGATTCAGAAAAACCCAAATAAATAAATAAGCAAGACAAGTAACAAGAATACGAATTACAAGCTTAAATTGAAAGAATCCAGCTGAAATCTACCTCAAAGATCACTAACATGACATGCTAAAGTTACAAAACAGACAAAAAAACACTCCCATAGAATTTAAAAACAAGCCCAAAACAACAAAAACCAAGTAGATTCAGAAAAACCCAATTCGAGAATAAGCAAGACAAGTAACAAGAAAACCGATTACAAGCTTAAATTGAAAAAAAAACACCTGAAATTTACCTCAAAGATCATTAACATGGCATATTAGAGCTGCAAAACAGAAAAAACAAGCCCAAATTAACAAAAACCAAGCAGATTCAGAAAAACCCAAATCGAGAATAAACAAGACAAGCAACAAGAAAAAGGATTTACAAGCTTAAATTGAAAAAAACCCAAATAAAATTTACCTCAAAAGATGAACAACATCGCGAGCACCGGAACCAAAACAATATCTGAGCAGGTGAAAAATGATTAGGCAAAGAGCAAAGTGTGAAAAAGAGAGAAGATAGAGACGTATGTACAGAGCAAAAAAGAGAGAAGGTATGGAAGACGCGGTTTTGAATAATGGGAAGTGTGTTGCAGGCATCCAAAAATATGAGAGAGATTTCTTCCATTTTTTAAATTCTTTTTTGCTTGGGTAATAAATAGATTGCGTGTGGAATTTTTTATTTTAAAAATATTTTTATTTTAATAAATTTATATCAATAAACTCACTATACCATTTTATTGTTTTCTTAATAAGTGTATCAACTCAAAATTTGAAAAGTAAAACGGGATGGAAGGAGTAGGAGAGATTAGAGATTTAATTCTTGGTGGAGTTCGGAGTTACAAGCCTTTAAAACATGGCGTTAAAATGAATAGCAGATAGATAACTAAGGGATCGTTTGGTCGCTGGATAGGAACAAGTTATTCATGTGCTCTCAATCCTTTGTCCCTAATTACTTGTCTACTTTTAAATTGATATACCTATTAAAAAAACAATGATTGATATAATGAGCTTACCATTTTACCTATATTAATTATGAAGTGGATGAATTAAAAATTTAAGATTTTCATCAAGTTCTATCTTTTTAAAAATTAATTAATTGAGGGTATAATAGGTAAAAAAAATTTGTCTTTTCTTGATTTGTCAAAATGGACAAGTAAAAAAAATTGAGCAAGTAATTAGGGACAAAGAGAGTATTAATTTGTATATTATGTATACGACGTTTGGTAGATAGATAAGAAATGAGCTATTTATGTATAATTTAGTATGACGTTTGGTTGACAATTTAGAAACATGCACAATTAATATATGTATAAGTTATGAGAAATCTGTGTATTATTTTATGCAAAATAGAAGATGGAATGACTAATATGGGGTTGTTTGGTAGTTGATTTGAGGATAAGTTATACAAGTATTAAATCCTACATAGTTATACCATGTTTAGTAGTTGATTAGGAGATAAATTATTCATGTATAAAATTAATATGGTGTTTTGGCTTGAAATTTAGAAATCCACATAACTAATACATGTATAAGTTATAAGGAAATCTATGTATTATTTTATGTTTGATAGAAGGTGAAAACTAATGCCTGCATAAAATAATACATAGATTCTTTTATAACTAATCTCTACATTACTAATGCATGCATAACTCCAAGCAGCTACCAAATGACCCCTAAGAGCTAAATTTCTCTTCTTCTTTTTTGTTGCCAAATATAGATAATATATTAATAATTAATATGCATCATTTCAAGGTAGTGGCAATGCGCTAGTAATTGTTCGGAAGGTAGACTAGAAATAGTACAGTTACAATGTTCCGTATTAGGTGATAGACTTGTAAGCCGTACAAAAATATTTCCTACTTTGTCTGTTTCTACTATCTTTAAAACAAACAATGGCATAACTTCAAAATATGTGCAAAAATTGTCTTCCTCCATTTTAACCCCCTCTTTAGCTAATGTGGTTCCCCTCTTGAAAGCTATGTAGGCATGTTGTCACGATCCGAGCCTACACCCCGGACGTGACACGACGTACAAGACTCCGAAGAACCTCATACAAGCCTCATAACATTCATAACATAAGAGCATTGGAAAATAGTGCGGAATTTAAAACTTTTCTTTAAATCCATACAATCGAAACATCATCTAAAATAACGGAAGTCTACTAGTCTCACATGACCATCTAATACATTTGAGTCAAAACTAAGGTCACAACCCTTACAATAGAAAGTCTAAAAAGAGTCTAATACAATGAAAGACATGAAACATCAATAAAGCACTTGTCCTCGGATCCATGAGGACATACCACAAGCTTTGGAAGAACTCAATCCAAGCCCTTTGAACTAAAAGGAAACAACTCACTTGCTGGAACCTACACTTTGTAGAAAAATAGAAGAAATATGGGTTAGCACACAAAAATGTATTAAGTATGATAGCCATGCAAAATTTATGCTTAAAAAGGACATTTTGGTTGAAAACCATGCTACATGCCAATTTTGAGAAACATCATGAAGTTTAGTATAAAAGGCATAAGATGCAATCACATTCAACAGATAAGTCATTTCATCACATTAGAACCTTCACCTAAAGTAACCATAAGTTATACTTGTGCAATGTAAGAATGACATCCCATAATACCATTCCCACCAAGTATCACTTTGAGGCCACCTTAGATGAACTTACGATTCTTCCTTCTCATCTTTAGACAATTCTCATGCATAATGAACAATCATATTTCATAAGTCATGACAAGGAAAGTAACTCATAATACAATTCAAGTAAGACATTATTCACTTCATTAAGCCTTTAAGTCAACATTCTCATTAGCTTCATTAAGAGCACATTCATTCATTACTCGTGCAATGCATGAATGACATCCCATACTACTACCCACACTTCATAGAACTTCTCAAGTAACCATAGCACATATCTCACATGATGGGAATAAGCATTAACCGACATACACTATGTAAGCTTGGCATGGAATTCGATGTCATAACCCCACACCGTAAAGAGGTGGTCTACTTGCTTAAGGTAGGACCGGTAACATTTTAGCTTAGGTGAATCCACTAGCTAATAACCTATGTGGGCACATAGTTATGGGATAAGAAAGATGTTCATGGAGACCCAAGCCTAATGTGGGGAGAGATTTTATTTTACCATATCCACTCGGCGCTTAGCCTTCATTCCCAGAGAGTAGTTCATTCATATTTAACATCATTGTACTTGAGAGGAATGTCATTGGTCTATCGACCCAAGGTACATTATTACACATGAAATGAATGTCATAAGCCTATCGATTCATGGTACATTATTAAGATATCTCATTGAATCCTCATGAAAGGAACGCCATAAGTCTATCGATTCAAGATTCATCATTATATTAGTTCATTGTCTATTTAGAAAAGGAGTGCCATAGGCCTATCGATTCAAGAGTCATCATTACTTTAGTTCATTGGCTCATTATGAAAGGAATGTCATAAGCCTATCGATTCAAGACATAGCCTTAGAACACATTCATTAGTCATTTATGAAAGGAATTCCATTGGCCTATCGATTCATGTTCATTAAGTCAACATACATTAGTTACACAAGAAGAGGATGTCTAAGCCTACCAATTCAAGGTACATCATCCAACATTACTTTCATTCACACAAAAAGATGATGTTTAAGCCTACCAATTCAAGATACAACATTACATTGAAGAAACCCTTCACATTCTATCATCATCATTCATAAGTGTTAATTGAGAATAACTCAATTGCATTCTAAACATGATCACAATACTTTCATTGAAGTCACAAGCATTCATATATCAATCCTTCATACTTTACCCTTCAAGGCCATGAATCACAATTTCACCAACACACCTAGAATACTACAATTTAGGCATGAATAATGACATAATTCAATAAGCTCGATCAATATAAACTAAATCCCTTCACTTACTTCCATAATCAATCAATCCCAAATCACAATTCACAATTTAGTATTTTGGGGGAAACATGGGTTTATAGGGAAAACTCATCATAATTCATCATTAATTCAACAATTCATTCATAATTCATCACATATAAACCTTTGAAAACATTTTGGAATTGAACCCATGCTTAGATTGAAACCCTAGCTTTTGGGGGATTTTGGAAACTTGAAATCATCTTTTGATAGGGCTCCTTGAATGAAACTTAATCAAGGATGAAGACTACCATACCTCTATGGAAGAAACTCCACGAAAATTAGGTGAGCAAGGTGAAATCTTGAGCTTCAAACCTTGACTTCTTCTTCTCCAATGGTGGTTTCTAGAGAGAGAATATTTGGAGATGAGGGTAGTTTCTATTTTGTGTTTTGGAAATAATGAATTGAAAAAGGGAGTTTAATACTTTTAAAAGCCTTAAATAACCCTAATTAATCAAAATAAATTCCCAACCCATAACTAACTAATTAGGAATTTACTATTTAACCCCTAACTTAGCCGAACCTAGGTAGTTTATACAGGTGGGACTCACGACACCAATCCACGGACCGTGAGTGGTTCAGAGACCCCTCACTTGGGGCCTTGACCTACGGAAGCCATCCAAGAGGCGTGGATGGACCTATGGGGAGTAGGTCCCATCCATAGCTCCTTGGTTTTTGACAACTTTTTGTCAATTGGTGCAGCCTTGGGGTTAGGCTTTAGGGTCCCCCTCAAGGACCCTTGGTTGGTCCTTAGGGGGTCGTACCTTGATGTTTAACCCCTAAAACCCTCAACCTAAGCTTGGGAAATCATTTTACAACTTCAAACCCCATATCAAACTCAATTACACACTCGTTAGGCTCTAGTTTCACTTACTAGTTTTCCGGGTCGTTACATTATCTCCCCCTTAGGAACATTCGTCCTCAAATAACATTTTAAACACTTTAGGGAAATAAGGACTCAAGACTAGCAGCCCATCATGCATGCAACATCATAATCAATGCACAAAACTAGGAGGAAACATTAACTCCATCTCAAACATACTTCATGCAACACAAGAAAGTAGGAACTACATCTACAAACTCATTATACATGAAAACTTCAACATTTCTCATTTCATTGGAGGAATTACCTTCTCCAACTTAAATCATGCTCATCATAACATCATTAAACAAATTATGCAATTACTCTTAAAAGCACTATTGACACCCAATTTTGACCCTCCTTTCTTTCAATTTATTATTTCTGAGCTTCTAAATTAATAACGCATCAAAATAACCTTTTTCATAACTACGACTTTTATGGCTATGTTATTATCATTGTCATTTAAACTATATGTTTATATCAAAATTATCATTATCGTTTTTATACCTCTTTTCTTAAATATTGAATTTGTTGTCACTTTATTTCAAGTTTTATACATATTTAATTAACTATAAATCCCTACTTTTGTATCTATCTTATATTAGCGTAGAATCGTAATAGTGATATTTTTTATTTTATAAAATATTAATTTTCATCAAAAAATAATATATATAATATTGATTGTTAAGTTAGAGGCCCAAAATAGTTTAGGAAAAGAAAGGAAAAGCCCAATATATTCACACCAAGTATTCTGCTCTTTATTCTTTTAAAATTTGGTCTGAAACCCAGCCTTTCAATGGCCCATTTTCGCCCCCATTTTCAGTAGCCCAAATTCCTCCTCCCAAATAAACCTAATACCATTAGAAGCTAGGGTTTTCTTGTGTTGCTGCACAGTTGGTCACTGTTTCCTCTTCCAGCAAGCATTTGGTTGCTTTCGCCATTGCCAGACGTTGGCTACAACATTTCCGTGCAAAGAATGTTTTATCAGATGTGTCTCCATCTACTTTTTCCTGTTTGGTGGTTCAAGGATATCAATGTCCGAAGGGCAGTCAAAGATTTCCCATTTCAAGTATAGTCTATCTTGTTTTCTCTGATTCAAATCACGTGAGGAACTCTGATTTGCAAGGTTTGAATTTGAACTTTTGTTTCCCGCTCAAGATTTCAACCCTTGAAAGTTTGCCTATAAATATCAATGTTTGGAATAGGTTTAAAAAAGGTTTTTTTTTTAGCCGCCTCTTATCTCCTAAAGAACTCAACTATTTCACCCCTGTTTGTATCTCTCCATTTCCGCCTTTGGTGTTAAGTTGTTGTCTGTTTATTTACTCCCACCATTCAAGGTCTTTCGAGATATCGAGTGGATCCGAGGTTCAAACACGTCCAGTTCACTGCCCCGAAATAGGTCAGTGAGCTTTATCCTCTCTTTTTTTACGAGATATGGATGAATTTATGTTTTAACAAGTTGTGAGCTAGCTGTTAGTTTCATTTAAGTTAGTTTTGTATTTTTGGCATTGTAAATAGGTGTATAGTTTGACCTCAGTTAATCATAATGTTCAAACTTTGTATATAGGAACAAGTGTTAAAATTTGTTTGTGCATGGGATTTAAGAATGGTGTCGTGTTGTTTTGTTTTAACTATTAGATGTATAATGATTTTTAAAATCTGTTTCATTCGGCAAAATTATGCATTCTGTTCAAATAGATTTAAGCAAAAAAAAAAAACATACATAGACCGAGTACCGCCTATAATTAAACTTTTATATTTTGGCATATTAAGTATTGTTTCAGTCCAATCTTGCATTATATGATGTCTGTATTGTTCATCTTTGCATTTTAAAACCTAGTAACTAAGTGGTCATAAACCCTTTTTTTAAAGGTTGAATATTCAGCTATGTTTCAAGTGTTCTTTCTATTAACCTAGCTATTATATTCATATCTAAGATCAAACGTGTAATATGTTCAACCTATTCCAAATATATGTTATATCTGAATGGAAGGTCCATCGTCTGTAACCGTGTGAATATATCGTTTGTCTAAGCTAAAATCATGGCATATACCTTCAAACATTACTTTAGAGACTATGAGTTAGTTTAGATCAAATTCCTAAAGAAAGAGTTATACAGTGATTCCTTTAGCCCTCTCTAAGTTTTAATTTGTTAATTGTATCAAGTTTTCATGTATGTTTTCTCTTTGCAGCTAGTTACATCTCTAATATGTTATGCTGAGGAATTTATTTTTGTCTTTTCTATATTTTTACTTGCTAAATCTGTTCTTCTAATTCCCTATATTTTTATTTTTTTTATGACAATGGAGCACAAAGAGTCTCGTTTTGAGACTCAACCTCATCATCGCTATACCCAAAGATGGCATCTTTCTCTTCGTTGTCACTCATCAACTGCTCTTGTTCCTTTATATTACTTCTGAACAAAAGTGGAAGCGATAACAAAGAGCTTCTGGAGTCTTATCCATTTCTTCCACTCTCTCCCATCTAAAAAAAATAAAGCGAGAGTGGAGGAGATGCTTCTATATCTTACTTCTATCTCTTATTCCTTTATTTTGTTTGCCATTAATTATGTTATGAAGTTTGCTATACTTATCTGTTTTTATTGTATTCTTATTTTAATTTCTTTTGATTTCATCGATAAAGAATTAGGCCTAGAACACTTGAACCTTAGAAAGGGTAGTTTGTGATATGTAGTTCCCTATCTTGAGTAGATATGCACATGTGACCACTAATCAATCGTTTTTATCTTTGTTTCTTTTTTTAATCTATTCTATTAAGAGTAAAGTTAAAATACGGTTTTGTCTAGAATAAAAAATGTAATTTTCAGCAAGTTCAAAAGTGCAGATTTTTTATGTGCAAAGAAATGCAGCTTTTTCAATGAAAAAAATTACAGATTTTGGTGAAAATATATAGCTTTCCAAAAAGTGTAAAATATCAGATTCGAAGTCCAAAATGTACATATTTTGAACCCTTAAAAAATGCAGATTTTTTAGAATTAAAATATAGTTTCAATAGTTTTATGTGCAGATTTTTTTAGGCCTCAAATGCACCCCCTTTTATCATTTTTTATGGTTTAAATTTATTTGAAAAATGCAGCATCTTTTGAGACTTAAACAGTCTTTTGTGAACTTTAGAGTGCAGATTTTCATGGTAAAAATACAACTTTTCAAGAACTTGAGAGTGCATTCCCACCCCCTTAATAACCTTTTTCTTTCTCAAGTAAAATAAGGTGTTTATTTATTTTAACCCAAACATGCTTTCTTTATTTTCTACTAGTCCTTTATTTTTATATGCAACATTCTTGTGCATTCTCATACCGCATTTTAATCATAATACTTCATCTCATAAGCATATACTAATTTTTTATATATACAACGCACATATGCATTTGTCACGCATTATAATTTTAAAATGCTTTTCTTATCATTTTTCTCAAAAAGTAATTTATTTTTTTACACCCTTAAAAATCACTTAAAATTGAAATAAATAATCTTTTGTTATAAACCTAAGTTTGGCCGGTTAATAGTTTTAAAACTAATCTTAAAGGATGCCTTACCCCTTCCCTTTAGGATAAATTAGAACTCTTACCTAGAATCACATAAGTTAGTAGACCTTAATTGAAGTCAATTTTAGTATTACTTAGTTAATAATTTAGGTATCCTAATTTACCTTAAAATAATTAGGTGGCGACTTCTTAAGTTAATTAATTTGGAAGTCACCAATATGTTGTACACTAATTTGACCTTGGTTAAAATGGGGTATAACAAGCACATTTAGGCATGTTCAACAATTCACCTCATGAAGCATATAGACAACTCATACTAATATGCACATCAACATGAGGAACATAATTCATAAAAACTCATCTTATCTTTTAAACATGAATTCATCAAGAACATGCATAACATAAGGAGACCATGGAAACACATAATCACACATGACTCCACAACATGAAACAACCTACAAAGAACTCTTGGTCTCAAGCTTGAATAGGAATAGAAAAAAGTGATAAGGATATCGAAACTCTCAACAACTTACTATTCAAACATACCATCTCCCCCTTGGGAGTAAACCCATACTAAAGCTCACATGAAAATAACATAGGGACCTCAATAAAACATTCACAACCATACAGAACTATCACATACATTTGCCTTCATTCGGAAGAGCTCATTTGTCCTCTCTAACCCGAAGTGTGTAGAAACGACTATTCTTTGTAGCATAAGGATCCGGGACACTAAGAGAACCTTGTTTGGCCTCTCTTCCATTGGCTGTGAGAGTAGGGCAATTTTTCACTTGGTGATCACTCTTTCCACAACCATAGAACCCATCCGTACCGGCTAGGCACTTCTCATGGTGTTTCTTTCCATAATTGGTGCAAATAGGTTTAGGAAATGGAGACCCACTACCTTTCTCTTGGTTAACCCTAGGAGTGCTTGAAGAATCTTGGTTAGAAGCCCTCTTTTTGAACCTTGGTTGACCTTGCTCATCGGATCTAACTCTCTTCATCTCATTATTCTTCCTTTTAAGTTTGGACTCCTCAATTGATTGAGCATATACCATAAGCCTAGAAATGTTCATGTCATCATGGAGCATTGTCGTACGGCACTCTTTCTCAACTAAGTCGGACACACCCGTCACATATCTACTCATCTCATCCCTCGGGTTAGACACCAAAGATGGAGCATACTTAGACAATAGGGTAAATTTCAAGGAGCACTCTTGCACACTCATGCTACCTTGCCTAAGATTGATAAACTCTTCCACCTTAGCTTTCCTCTTCTCACAGGGGAAGAACCTACCAAAGAATGCTTCCTTGAACACTTCCCAATCTATAGGCCCCGCTCCTACTAGCCTATTACTCTTTCATTGACTGAACCAAACTTTGGCAACATCCTTCAATTGATAAGCGGCTAGTTTCACTTTTTCTATAGATGTCACCCCATAGCATTAACTACCTTATACACCTCATCCAAAAACTCTTGGGGATCCTCTCCCACCTTGGAACCTAGAAACACCGGAGGATTCATTCTCACAAAGTCCCTCAAACTAGAAGCCATAGTGCTCACAATAGGGTTCATATGAGTTTCAACACCCGTATTAGCTTAGGTCGTCATAGCTTGGGCTTGAGTAGTTACGGCTTGAGCCATCATCAAAAGAGCCGACCTAACTTCTTCATTTGTCATAGCCGAAGGATCAATAAAAACTTGATTGCCTTGAGGAACTTGGTCACCTTGAGGACCTTGGGGAGAAACTCCCTCATTGACACTCCCATCTTCCATCATTCTTGTGTTCGCCTTTCTTGTATTCATATCCTATAAACACAAGAGAAGGGTTAGGAAAAGGACATTCATAGAGTTAAAACTATAAGAAACGACTAAAGAGTAATGAAAGAAGCGAAGTTTCCTAACGTCTTATATCCTCTCATTCATAAGTGTTTCGTGATTCACACTCATGAACAAGACTCTACGTGACGTGACTTGTGAGACATTAATCCAAAAAACCATCCCAAAAATCTTGTGCTCTGATACCATGTTTGTCACGATTCGAGCCTACACCCCAAACGTGACACATCGTACAATACTCTGAAAAGCCTCATACAAGCCTCATAACATTCATAACATAAAAGCATAAGAAAATAGTGCAGAATTTAAAACTTTACTTTCAATCCATACAATAGAAACATCATCTAAAACAACGGAAGTCTACTAGTCTCACATGGCCATCTAATACATTTCAGTCAAAACTAGGGTCACGGCTGATGAGTCCACAGATTGGAGTCATTTAGGGTTTTATTTTAATAGAAATTGTGTCCTCAAATGCTTATTTTATCTCAATATCTGATGAAAACTTTAAGTTTCAGGTATTTGAAGTTTGAAAGAATGCATGGACACTACTTTGCAAAATGGAACGAAAAGGCTGAAAAGAATGAGAAAATGAAGGCCTGAGGATCGCTAAGCATACTTGGCGAATCGCCAAAGGGACGCACTCCGCCCTTTGTTCCAGTACACGAAACCCTAAAGGAAGTGGATCAAAAGGCGATTAAAGGAGCAGTCGGCGTGTCACCGAATAGTTCTACGAAGCAGTACTATGCCACCCAATGACACAGAGCACGACGATGTCAAAGGATGGTGCAAGACGGCGATGAACTGCACCTAATGGCGAATCACCGAGTTATCCTCCACAACACATATTTTTTGAAAACTATAAATACTCGTTGAGAGTTATAGCTTAATATCAGTTTTTGTAGTATTAATATACAATATAATTTTAGTACATTTTATTTACTCTCAAGTTTGGAGAGGGTTTTGAAAAACTTGAAGAAAGGAGTTCATCTTCCCCAAGTTGGAAGTGGGTCTTCTCTATTCATCTTCATTTGCTTAAATCAAGGTTTAATTTCTTATACCCATTTGATTTCACTATCATTTTAGGTGTATTTTTTTATTTCTTGATGTGTGTCTAAAAACCCCCATTCTTGGGGTGTGATTTAGCAAATATATGTTGATATTATTATTGGGTCTTGCTTGCTGATAGGTTAGATGTATTTTAATGGTGATTTCACCTAGTAGTTGTGGTTTAAGTTAATGGGTTTGTAGTTCCAAATACAAAGTCACCTATGTGTTTTCGGCTTACCCGAGAGGGAGGTCACGAAACCAATACCATTAGACTAATGGCCTAAGAAGTGGGTCGACATGAGGTTTAGCCCAAAAGGGTGAGCCCTAGTCCCATATCCTAACACTCAGCTCGAGAGAGTGAGTGGGGTAAGGCGTATGCTGGTCTTCATCTGGCAAGTGGGTGTCCGAGAGGAACGCATTTGAAACGGGGTAAGTTGCCTGAGAGGGAACTTATTTCCATCTAAAGCTTAGCCTAGTCAATATTATCTTGCAAATTTCCTATCGAAAACATGTACCCAACTATATATCTCAACTTGTACTGCGGTCACACCCCAAGAACTCGTCCACATACTTGATTTTCTTGTTACTTTTTGCTGTTTTAGCTATACTTGAGACAAAACCCCAAATTGATATTTGACACTTTTGTGTCCCCTTTGATTTACAATGTTTTTAATCGTTAATGTCTTTAGCTACGACTAGTTAGAACTAGATTTTATTTTTCTATTAAGTCTCAAAACCGCTCCTTTGGGACACGACCCCAACCCTCGGTTGGGTTACTATATTATCGACGATCGTAGACACTCGAACCGTAGTTAGTGTCGTTGGTCACACGATAAGCATCAAAATGGCGCCGCTGTCGGGGAGTGGTGTTATTTGGGAATTCTTAGTTAAGTAGAATTTTTGGTTTTTCTTAGTTTTAGCTTTACTAATCTTAGTTGTAGTTTTGTTTTGCTTGTGTGAAGACTAACGCAGAGGAACAAAAATGGATGAGCACTATGGATATCACACAAATCATCCTCTTTTGAAGCTATTGAACCTCAGGAATAACCTACTGATGTTCAAACAGGCAGGGGAGGAAACAATTTCGGAATTGTGGCGGAGATTCAAAGCAATTTTGCAGACATGCCCATCCCATGGAATGACTGATAAGACACTGCTGGATTGCTTCTATCGGGGTCTCGAACTCAAAAATAGAAGCATAGTTGAGCACCTTTTTAAAGGCGAAATGCTAAACCAACCCTATGAAGTTGTTGCAACACTACTTGATAAAATGGTTGAAACCAACAAAGAAGCCCAACAGAAATATGAATGGGATAAATTAGTGGCGCAAGTAGATGTTCTATCCAAACGGATGGCGGGATTGGAAGAGCAAGCCAGGGAGAAGGAAAAGAACTTCTCTCTTCGAGAGTGCAAACATGGAAAGAGGCATGAGGGTATGCAAAGTAACGATACCTCCTCACTCATCCAACAAAAACTTGATGAGCATGATAAGAAATTGAATTAATTTCAATAATTAATTATTTTTTTCAATTATTTGGGCATAGATTAATTTAATTTCACAAAAAAAAAACTATAATAAGATTCTCTTATTTATTGGTTGACTCCAAATTTTAAAAACTTTCTTTACAAAGTTTGTTCGTAAACGAAAGGTTACAGATAATTCATTTAATCATAAGCGAGAACTTACATGTTTTTGTGTATCATAAGCGAAAGATTGGATGAAGTGCGGCGGGTTACTAGCCGATAGCAACTAAGCCACAGTCTAAACCCTAATTGCTTACTGTAGAGAGCCTAAGAAAAAACGGCGGAAAATATATTTTTTATTGTACACTATAAGTGTACTTATATAGAAAATATTCGGGTCATCTTAGAAAAAACTTAATGGGCCATAAAATACCTTTTATGGATGGACCCAAATTTTCTACTAGCGTCATCGATGGAAAAAAATAAGTGAAAATTACTATAATGTACAACTTAAGTTTTTAATTAACCGTATATACATATACTTATATTTAATTACAAATATAGTTTCAAAATTACAAACTTAACGATTTAATTAATTTTTCAATTTAAGTTAATTTTTCAATTTCCAAATTTTCTCTCTCCATACTTATAGGAATTCGTGCCTAAATTTCTGGATACTTATTTAATTTCACACGTTACTGCCTTTAATAAATATTTGCTTTTATTTTTTTTTATGTAGTTTGCCCAAAGTAAAAACTTTTAGTCTTTCCATCATTATTTCTTAATTTTACAAGTTACTGATATTTAATATAATTATTTATTTTTATTTTATTCCTTATATGATACAATTTAGGTAAGGTAAAAAGTAAAAAAATAAGCATCGGCTAACTCTGTGCCAGCAGCCGCGGTAATACAGAGGATGCAAGCGTTATCCGAAATGAATTTACTCTTTTCAATATTTTTCCTTCCCTAGTTAGTCAGGCTTTCTAGAACTCTTCATCCTCTCATCTTCCTTCGTTTCTCTGTTTCTCTATTGTTGAGTTTTATAATTCTTGCACCATTGTTAACTCCTAGTTGCTCTTCATCTTCGACTTCTTAGTTTATTATATATTTTTAGATGGATAGCACACCGCCAAAAAGCCCAAGACTAAACAAACCAATTGTTGTAATTGATAGCCCCCCCCCCCCCCACTTATATGTTGTAGACATTCGTTAGAGTTGAACGACGTTCACTCAATTTCAGGTCAAAAAAGGTGGAAGAGATGATAATAAAATAGGTAAAGAAAAGAATGAATTTATTGTCATCAATTCCTCATCAACCAGCAAGGTTCCGTCTAAATCTAGTTCGATTCTCAATCAAAGCAAGAAGTGTAAAGAAAAAGTGAATGAAGCTTCTATTTCTGAAAACAATCAACATGATAGTGATTTTGAAGATGAAATCCCACTTTCCAACATATTAAGATTAAATACAGATTCTAAATCATCAGAAAATCATGTAAAAAGGTCATTATTTACCTCTAAATTTGTTTTTATTCATATACATATGACATGCAAATTTAATTGTAAACGTTTTGTTTGAAGAATTCCGTTGGACTTGCTGCTAGGAAGGTTCCAAAACCAAAAAAGGGAAGCATGGTTGATATCGTAATCCACGTAGTACTTGTATAAAATTATAAATTATCAATCAACTTAAATTTGGTGATATTGTTGCCTTACACCAATAATACACCAATTTGGTGTACGATAGTATTTCCAACAAAGATGATCTAGAAGGAATGTTGCTAATATTCATGTAGACATCAAGATATTTTTGAAATCACACAGCGAAAAACTTACCTAGAATTTGGTGTACGACAATATTTTCAACAAAACCTATCAAATCATACAGGAAAAAGCTTACAACATCAGACAACAAAAAACTTACCAAGTCAGACACCACAATTTCACTTACCAAATCACTTACCATTTTATATACCAAAACATTATTCAAACTATCAATTACACCAAATTACTAATAGCATAAGTAATTGAGAATTAAGGTATAAAATTCATTATCACACCATTCGTACAAATAAATTCACCAACACATGTACCAGAATATTAATTGAAGTTGGTGTTTGTATAAGGTCTTAAAAGATACCAATAACAAAATATCACACACCAAAATAAATTATTTGTTTATCACACATGTTATCTATACGAATTCAGGCAAATTAATACACCAATTTGGTGTATGATAACATTTACAACAAAACTTACTAAATCACACAGCAAAAAACTTATCACATCAGATACCAAAGAACTTACAATATTAGACACCAAAAAAATTACCAAATCAGACACCACAATTTCACTTTCCAATGAACTTACCATTTCACTCACCAAAATATTATTCACAATACCAATTACACCAAATAATTTACACCAAATTATTAATACCATACGTAATTGAGAATTAAGGTATAAAATTCGTTATCACACCATTCATACAAACAAATTCACCAACACATGTACCATAATATAAATTGAAGTTGGTCTTTCTATAAGGTCTTAAAAAATACCAAGAACAAAATATCACACACCAAAATAAATTATTTGTTTATGTTCTTTATATAAGACATATACCATACCAATTGCATCTGATCACATACCAAAAGAATTTTTCAATTTAAATACGCCAATACACGTACCCAAATTTTAAATTAAAGTTGGTCTTTGTATAAGGTCTAAATATTAATAATAACACCATATTGATAAGAAACCAGTTGGTGCGGAAATCAATTAAACATACCAATTAAACAAGATCACAAATAATAAGAAAATTTTGAAGTAAGTGTTTTTATACGCACAATAACTTACGTTGGTGCGGTAATCAATTAAACATAAAGTTATACCAAAAAATATTCATGAATCGGCTGTTTAATAACCACCAAAGTTGATTTGCTATACCACCAAAAAATATCACTTGTAGAAACTCAATATTACTTAAACCTAATAATATAACAAAAAGAAACTAAATTTATACCAAAAAACGTATTTGATAGTCCCATGCTATTAAACCTAAAAGATTACCAGATGCGCTATTAACAAATTAATTTAAATTTTATTTTACACCATTATAACGTACAATATAAACAAACGACTAATTATTGAAAACATAAAACACAGATGGTGTGAAAAATCGAATATATTAACAACGTAAAAAACATCAAATCAATCATTTTTTATTCATATACCTGATGAGTCTCATCGCCCGTTGTGTTGTATTAGAATTGAAAAATTGTTGGTATCCATTTTGAATTGTCGATCAGAGTAGTAAGGTAGTTTTATTTTTGTTAGAAACCTCTATTCATGGTGTTATGCCGTAATTTTACTATCTCTAGAAAAATCACTTTTTTGAAATGCTCTAAGTATAAAACAATTTGAGAAAAATACTTAGAAAAGAGTCGCCACTTAATTTTTTTAAGGAAATTAAGAAAAACTTATAATTTTCAAATATTTAAACAAAAAAAACCATTTGAAAATATACCAAAGAGGGTTCGGGGTTCAATTTACATTTTGAGAAGGGTTTAAGCATTTGAAGTGTCCGCTAACATGCGGTTGACCTACGACTTGACTAAAATATATTTGACTATTTTTAGGAAAATAATGATTTAAAAAAATAATAATAACTTACAATATATTTGATTAACTTTGAGAAAATAATTAAATAAATGACATATATATATATATATATATATATATATATATATATGTATGTATGTATTTATTTTAGAGGAAGAAACCTAAAACGAAACATTCGAATTAAAAATGCAAGTGGTTAGAATTTTAACTAAACTAGATTAATTAGAATTTATTTGACTCATTTTGAAATAACAATTTAAACCAATTTAATAAATTAAAGCATGAGCATCATTTTAGATTAATTGACTAACCCTTTTTGATAAAATGACTAAGTAAGTATTTTATTTTAATTAATTGAAAAGGCTTTTTACGGTTTATTTGGGAGAAACCTTGACTTGAAACAATTTTAAATAAAGCAATCCCACGCGGGGGATGATAACAAACTTCAAACTCATCCTGATCCTTCGCCAAGTCTGGTCCTCTTGGCGATGCTGACCTCTTCCCACATAATATATATGTTCGCCCATAGGTGGTCTCTTACCAACCGAGCCCTTTCTTGATGTCTAAACGTCTCGATCGACTGAATCTGTTGTTCCATGCTATCATCTAGTTCTGACATGCATCATCTGGCTCTTTGCAGCTCTTGCTTCAACTGAGCTATGACTTTGGCGTCTTTTGAATGTCGGCACTGATGATTCAATTCATTCTGATCAAACTTCTCTTGGAGTTGATGAAGTCGAATTTGATGTTTGGCTCCAATATCTACAATAATATGGGGAACGTTTGGATCGGGTTCAATAGTTTCGGCGAGACTTTTCTTTAGCCATTCCCTGTAATCCTTGGAACATTCCGAACGAAACTTATTTGGCACCGGCTCACCCAATACCCTTCGAGTTTTCCATAATTGAAGCATTTTTTTAGTAAAAACGACTTCTCCATTTTCATGATCTGTCACAAATCTTGTCATGTTTTTTGATTTGAGGAAGCTCTTGTTTCCCTCCTAGTTGGCTTAGTACACGAGAAGGAGCATGTGGTCGAGTTCCTCTCAACCCAGCAAATATCAAGTAAGGGGCCTTCCCACTTCGAATCACGATTTGTTTTGTTACTACCAAGCATGTGATCGACCACTGCACATTTTCCTCTCTCAAACCCTGAAGTCTCGGATACCAAAACTCTTGGCCTCTAGTCCTATTGAAATGATTACGTTGCACCCACCAATTGTGACTTTCGAGTCTGTTCGGTCTTTCCAAGGGATCTGGTTCTGTTGGATCATGAGCTTTGATGAAATGTCTTATTATCCACCATTGAAGTACCATTGAAGTATTAGGTTGCACCCTTGAAAGAAACGTGTGCCACTTTTACATCTATCCAATGCCCTGTAAATGTCAGCAAGGATCATAGGAGCCAAATTGTAGTACTTTCTCGCAGACCCGTAGCCTACTCCATTAAAAATAACATGAGTAACCATAACTACACTTGGATGGATGGTGTAGTTTGGTCCTTGGAGAAACACCATTGTCCCAAGTAGGCATATCGTAAAAGCATGGGGGTGTGTTTCCTTCCATTTTTCTTCCGAAACAAACTCTTCTTTGAACTTCTCGTAAGCTCTTGCATATCCAAATCAATAATACAACTTCCGAAGTGGAATATTTGACCCGGGAAGCCTGTCCATCCATTCAGCTTTGACGAGTGACAATTATTCTTTGATTTCGGAAAAATCCCATACCTTTGGAAAGAGAAGATCAGTATC
>JAJOOR010015781.1:0-28145 GCA_036250505.1 Solanum acaule | reverse complement strand
TTTCAAAGTTAAATTAGATTGTATTAATTTGATATTTTAAACAAAAAATTTAAATATGCAAAATCTATACAAAAAGTACTATAAATTGTAATTTTTTTGCATATGAATATGATGAAAAAACACATTGTAAAATATTAGTTAAAATTCTTATAGTTTGACTCTAAAAAGGAAATCATAACAATTAAAAGTGTATAGAGAGAGTAATAAATAGTTAATTAAATTTCAAGAAGTTTAAAATAAAAAGTTGAAAAAAAGAATAAGATAGACAACATATATTACAAATTGAAAACATATAAATAATAAAAGGGCCCAAATGAACACTTGTCATGTGGTAAGTAGTAGATATTCCCACTTATTATATATAGTAATAAAATAAAATAAATATATATATGGCCGAAATTGAAGTTTAATTTGTAAATAATGATTTAGTTAGTTTATTCCATATTTAGTTTTATCAAATTTATATATTTTATTTTTTCTTCTCAATATCTAAATTATGTAAATTTTGACTAACATTTTAATGAGAAGAACTACATTTATAGTATTTTTAGTATAATTCTTTAACATCTAAATTTTGTTTTAAAATATTATGTTAATCTAATTCAATTTAGTTTTGAAGATGAATCAAATTGACTCTCGATAAAAAAAATATCACGTAAATTGAAATCGAAAACTATTATCTAATAAAGAATTGTGAATGCTATAAATATGTGTAATCCAATTAATTTGAATGCATAATATACAAATTCTCTTATACCTCAGATGAGTTTATTTAGATAACACTTAGTATTAACATGCTCAAATATTAATGTTTTGATCAAGTTTAGAGGAGATAATCCGATTATCTTAATCTTGCTATGATTAAGATTATATCAAATAAGAACATTATCTTCTCTGATTGAAAAGGAAAAAAAATCATTTAATTGAATTATAAATTGATATACCTCTATTTATACTTACTATACTATGTTTGTTAACATATTATGCAAATTATTTTTTTTCTTTTATAGAAGCCAAGCTCTTGCACTCTATAAATAAGAGCATAACAATTAGTCTTAGTTAAAAATCATATTATTCCTTGGCAAAATCAGGTATTCTTTTAATATTCATTTTGAGTTGATTTGTGTTACAATTTCTTTTTTTACTTTCATTATATAACTTGAATGATTTTATTGCATTTTGGAGACAAAAGGGAGAGAGTGATAGAGTAATTAGGGATAAGTTTGAATTGTTTTATCTATTTTTCTATAGTTTTTTAGTATATAATAATTTTTTTTCTTTATTATGACTCTCTCTATCTCCCTCTCATTATTTATATTATATTTTAATTTTATCTTATTCAAATAATGAAAATTTAGGTAATGATGATGCAACAACGATCAATATATTATATTTTTCTTGCAATACTTGTTCTTTTGAGCCACAATGAGGTTCAAGGAAGAACCAAATTGTCCCACCTTGAGGACATAAAACTTGAGAAGCAATTGAAGTTCTTAAATAAACCCGCAGTCAAAACAATAAAGATTTAATTTTTTTGTTGATTTCTTGTACGTAAAGAAAAAAACTCTACTATATTAGAATGATAATTTTTTTTTAATAAAGTCTATATATATTGTGTAAACAGACAAATTATGATGATATATATGATTGTGTGGATTTCTACAAAGAACCTGCATTTGATCATCCATTATTGCAAAGTCACACATTTCACCCCAAGGCTTGTCTCCACTCTCTACTCTTCACATCATTCACTTGAAGCCAAATTGCAATTATTTATATATTATACTTATAATAATTATTTTTATATTTTTATTAACATATGAAACCGACGTTATCATTGAGTAGAGAAAATCATGATAACACGATTGAAAGGATTTTCAACAAAATAAGTTGTCCTGATGGAACAGTACCTATTCGAAGAACTACTAAAGATGATCTTATTAGACAAAAACGTATGCCACCTCCAGCTGATGCGTCTTTCAGCACTTCATTATCATATGTAAGTGGTATAAGAATATTCCTAACTATAATAACAAAATTACATTCTCTATTTTATCACTAATCTTGTGTTATAATTTTCACCAGGGAAATAACTTTAGCAATAAAGTAAGTTTTCCTTCCAAAGGGTACAAGGTAACTTTCTAAAATCAATTCCATTTCGTAATAAATAAATAAATATTGAAATAGATATTAACTTTATTTGATTTCATTCTTTTTTTTTATTTTTAGCTTGCAATTGTTGGAACTGAAAATAATCCAAGCACCAAATTTTGGGGAGCAGGAATGCAAACCGCTATTTATAATTCTCGCGTAGAAGGTTAACAACATAGTGCATGTCGATTAAAAATTTTAAAAAATCAGAAAATATGCAAGTTGGATGGAGAGTAAGTATCAATCATGACTTTTTTTTTTTTTTTTTTACACAAATCTCTTTTGTTTATAGTGTTTAACATTTTTATTACAGGTGGATCCCACACTTTATGGAGATAATAAAACTAGGCTCTACACATATTTTCAAGTAAGTCGATTATATTTTTTTACTAATGTAATATATATTAGTATTAATCCAAAATATATGTTTTAGGCAGGTAAAATTCATTGTTTCAATTCACAATGTCCCGGCTTTGTGATTATAAACAACGAACTTCCTTTAGATTATGTATATAAGCATGTGACAGAACGTGGAAGTGAAAATGGGTGGCAAGATTATATGTACATAGCAAGGGTAAGCTTAATTTATTACACCTTTTCTTATTTTCATGGTTATTTAATAAATGGAGAAGGGCCTAAAATATCCCTCAAGTATAGGGAATGGAACAAAATAGCCTTTTCTACCTTTGGGCTCCAAAATACCTTTCCGTCCACCTAAATGGACCTATATTACTTTTTCACTTAACAGATTCTTTAACGGTAATAATTAATCCTTTCATTAATAATGTGACAGTCTTTAATTGACTGAAATTTAAATTAAGAAAAAATATTTTGGAGCCCAAAGGTGGAAGAAGCGTATTTTTGTTCTGTTTTCCATACTTGAAGGATATTTTAGACCCATCTCGGTTTAATAAAATATCAAGAACCGTTTAAGTTTGAAACCCTTGCCACTATAAAGCAAGAGATTTGTCTTCTGGGTCGAGCTCCCTTCTAATGTTTAATGTTTTTGGCAAACATGACCTTGAAAGTAAAGACTGGTGGCTTGTGGTCTCAGCAAATCAAACGGTAGTTGGTTATTGGCCTAATCGTATTTTTAGTGAATTGAATGATTTTGCATCAACGGTTGAATGGGGAGGAGTGATATATAGTCCACCAGATGTACTTGAACCTCCAATGGGTTCGAGCTATTTTATAGTAAGGGACCTTAAGTATAACACACATTGCTCATTGGTCAAGTAACAGATCCAGGTGCTGTGACTATGTACAATAGCAATCCTGACCTATACAATGTTATTCATGTACCTAGTCATTATCACTATGGTCATTTGGCTGTTTATGGAGGCCCCGGTGAAAGTTGGGACAAAGCTCAAATTTTACCTTATGTCGTTATCAACGATAATAAGAGAAGTAGGTATTTCTTTGTCGATGTGTCTACGTGGAACCACCTATTGCGGATATTTGTTTCATGAAGACAACGGGAAGTAATCAGTGTCCTTGTTATCATTGATATTACGGAGAATCTCCCATTTAGTTTATTATATCCGATCTTGTACAAATTAGTTATACTAGTAGCAGTAGAAGTAGAAAAGGACGTAGTTTTTTTTTATATAATTTGTGTCAATTATAATTAGTACTCTTTATATAATTAAAGATAATTTTGCGTTTAATTTGATACTTTTTATTTTTGCTGCAAATGACCGAAGGAATTATTGATCTCACTAAAGGACCATATGATAAAAGGCCCAAGGCTAGGCATAAAATACAAAATACAGATTTGGCTCAAACGTAAGAATATATTTTCTGATGCCACATACACACATAGAAAGGAATATTATTGTTAGAATAGTACAGATTGTATAGAAATTAATTTCATTTGTTTATTTCTTTTATCTAAAATTAGTTGTATAAATACATAGCACGTACAGAGGAGAAAGGCATCAATACATAGAAAATTTCTCATAATCTTCTTCTTTATGTTCTCTATCAATGACATACTTTGTTATGGTTGACATTTATGCCTTTGATGAGGTCCCAATTTAGACCCGTCCAATTGGGACCTCACCAAAATCATAATTGTCAAATCATAACAAAGTATGTAATTTGCAACAATATTTAAAAAAAAAACACAGTAAGTATCAAATTAAACACAAAATTATCATTTTTTTAATATAAAATACATGTGTCATGCATGTGATGCACGTGTAATGCACAAAATACACATATAATGCACGAGATGCACGTGTGACGGTAGTATGTGATGCACGTGTCTAACTTTATTAATATAGAGTCGAGTGTCAAAAACACACTTAGAGAGTGTTTGGATTAACTTATTTTTAGGTGTTTTTGGCTTTTAAGCACTTTTTAATCTCTAAAGATGTTTGACAAAGACACGGTGCTTAAAAGGACTTTACTTTAGGCTTAAAAAATATATCAACCTCCCCCTCATCATCCCCAACCCCGTTACTTGAGACATGGGTTGAGATAGGAATCTCTAAGTCATTCTCGTCAAAGTGGGCTGTGCGAGAGTATGTTCTAGCTGAGCGAGTTTGATGTCATTCTCATCAAATGTCGGATGCTAAGGTGTATGAGTAACTTCATTGTCGGGGTCATCCCGACCCCGATGTGTATAGTATCGCTGGATAACCCGCCCCATTAAAATGCTAAATAATAACACCTCCTATAAATAGATGGAGCTTTTATCCATCAAACTTGGAACTCTCCTCATGTGAGTCACCTAACTGTGCTACTGCCACGGACACAAGTAGCATGTAGCTACAAAAAATAAAGCACAAGTACATGAAAAAATTGAGAGGAAGACGAAGAAGAAGAAGAAAAAGGCAGTATAATATGACTTTATTGAAAGTCAACTAACCAAATGTTTTTTCTCTATAAAATCAATTATTTGTGTGGGTAAATATATATTTACATCTTATAGTCTTTCATTACCGCGCGAAGCGCGAACAATTCACTAGTTATTATATAACCAAAGATAGTTTTGCGTTTAATTTGATACTTTTTATTTTTGCTGCAAATGACATACTTTATTATGGTTTAAATTTATGCCTTGATGAGGTCCCAATTTAGACCGGTCTAATTGGGACCTCATCAAAATCATAATTGTCAAATCATAACAAAGTATGTAATTTGCAACAATATTAAAAAAACATAGTAAGTAGCAAATTAGACTCAAAATGATAATTTATTATATAAAATGCACGTGTCACGCACGATATGCACGTGTAATGCACAAGATACACATATAATGCACGAGATGCACATGTGATGTATGCAATGCACGTGTAATGCACACATATACTAGCTTTACTAATATAGACTTAGTGTCAAAAACATACTTAGAGAGTGTTTGGATTGACTTATTTTTAGGTGTTTTTGACTTTTAAGCACTTTTAATTTCTAAAGATGTTTGACAAAGACACAAAGTGCTTAAAAGGACTTTACTTTAGGCTTAAAAATTATATCAACCTCCCCCTCATCATCCCCAACCATGTCACTTGAGACACGGATTGAGATAGAAATCTTCAAGTCATTCTCATATTCCAGCGGAATGAGTTTGATGTCATTCTTAGGATGCTGGGGTGTATGAATAACTTCATTGTCGGGGTCATCCCGATCCCGATGTGTATAATATTGGTTGATAACCCACCCCATTAAAATACTAAATATTAACCCCCTCCCCCTCTTATATATAGATGGAGCTTCAATCCATCAAGCTTGGAACTCTCCTCATGAGAGTCACCTAACTGTGCTACTGCCATTGGCACAAGTAGCATGTAGCTACACGAAAAAATGCACAAGTACATGATATTAAGAGGTGAAACTTGAGAAGAAGGTGAGTTTTATATAAGATTGGAAATGGATGAAGAAGATAGTGATGACTGAGTATATATAAGGGGTAGAAGGTAGTGATGTCTTTGTTAATTGACATTAGCAATTAGATTTAGATATTAAATGATTTGTACCTAACATTCTTATTAAGGATTGATGATAAATTCAATTGGATTATGCAAGACAAAAAAGATACTAGAATTGCCAAAGATATTTATCTTAATTTGAAATGATACTACGGGGAGGGAATATGAACACTTCAGCTAGAAAGAACTAAAAAAAAAGAGGTGTTGGGCAAAAAGGTTTTAGCCTCCACTTTTTTCATTACAGTCTCGTTGTTGTTGTTGTAGTCTCGTTTTATTTGCGATTTGCGCTTAAAAAACTCAACGAACCTTAGAGTTGTATTTGTGGTTTGTGCTTGAAGACTCAACGAACCTTAGAAATTTTTTGTGCTTAGATAACATTTCCCTTGAGAGGATTAAGGATTACGTAATCTGGTCTACAAACACTACAATAAACTAGACTTTTAGTGGCGATGAAAGTCGCTACAAAAACTGAAAAAGTCGCTATAAAAACTGAAAAAGTCGCTAAAGGTTTTCTGTGGCGACCTTAGCAGCGTAGCAATTATATCCATAACTAAATGCTATTTGTGACGACTAGAAAGTGTTGCTCAGTCTTGTGAGATATATGCCGGCCGTCAGAATTAAACGAAGGTCGATGGACCATTACTAAAACTACACATTTATGGCGATAAAAGTTGCATAAATGGTTATGGTCATGAAAAGGTTTCAGGTTGCCACTTTAGAATGATTTTTATTGGCAACCATAATCATCACTTAATAAAAAAAAGCTTCAATTTTCAACATTTTCTTGTATTGAATTTTGGAAGTTCATAAAGACCTTAAAAACATATCGCACCTTGATGCAACAAAATAAAAAGTATCAAATAAATGCAAAATTATCATTTAATATATAAAATGCACATGTCACGCACAAGATGCACGTGTAATGCACAAGATGCACGTGTAATGCACAAGATACACATATAATGCACAAGATACACATATAGTGCACGAGATGCACATGTGGCGTATGCGATGCACGTGTAGTGCACACATATACTTGCTTTACTAATATAGAGTTAGTGTCAAAAACATACTTAGAGAGTGTTTGGATTGACTTATTTTTAGGTATTTTTAATTTTTAAGCACTTTTTAATTTCTAAAGATGTTTGACAAAGACACAGAGTGCTTAAAAGGACTTTACTTTAGGCTTAAAAATTATATCAACCTCCCCCTCATCATTCCCAACCCCGTCACTTGAGACACGGGCTGAGATAGAAATCTCTGAGTCATTCTCATGTTCCAGCGGATCAGCGAGTTCGATGTCGTCATTCTCAGGATGCTGGGGTATATGACTAACTTCATTGTCGGGGTCATCCCAACCCCGATGTGTATAGTAGCGGTTGATAATCCACCCCATTAAAATACTAAATATTAACCCCCTTCCTATATATAGATGGAGCTTCAATCCATCTAGCTTGGAACTCTCTTTATGTGAGTCACTTGATTGTGCTACTGCCATTGGCACAAGTAGCATGTAGCTACACAAAAAAAGGCACAAGTAGCATGTAGCTACACAAAAAAAGGCACAAGTACATGATATTAAGAGGTGAAAGTACTTGAGAAGAAGGTGAGTTTTATAAGATTGGAAATGGATGAAGAAGACAATGATGATTGAGTATTTATAAGGGGTAGAAGGCAGTGATGTATTTGTTAATTGACATTTTTTTCCCCTCAAATTTACCACTAGACAGTGTCTAGTGTCCTTTTATTAAACATAAAAAATATCAATAAGGATAAGTGCAAGCAAAGGGGGGCTAGGCCTTACCTTACTAATCCTAATGAAGTACCTAACATCTACTACCTAACAAGCATGAAGAAAATAAGAGCTAGAGAGAACTAAATATTTTCTGATCACCACAGAGTTTGTAATACACTCCATGATGATATTACAAATGAGGATGCTTAAATAATGTAAAAATATGCCAATCAAGAAGAAAGTTGAGTTATCAGCCTCAAACTTTCTATTACAAACGCATGAGTTAAAAAAGATTGATTGCCCATCAAAAGTAACTTGAAGTATTTTTCTCTTGTCTTCTTCTTCAAACCTATCCAACAACACTTGATAATTCATACTTTCTTTATGGATTTATTGGATCTTGTTGAACCTATTGATACTGTCAAATAGTTCTGATTTGCCTGTCGCATCGGTAAGTGCCTTAGAATAAACTCCTCAGTCATTTTACCGTCCCAACTATGTTGCCTTCCATGTGTCTTCTTTTTGCTTTTGTTGCTTCCACTTGTTTGTTGCCTGGGTGATATATCTCCTTCCCTAGCCATTCTATCAAAGCATATGTCCAGCATATCTTCCTCATCTTCATCAAGAGAATCCTCGCCCAAATCAATCATATTGTCTTCCTCATCTTCATCAAGAGAATCCTCGCCCAAATCAATTGTATTTGACATTAAGGCCCTTGACTCATTCTTCTTTGCAATCACACATTTAGGCACAAATACCGGAGCTTCTGGACTTAATTTGCTATTCAAAGTAGGTGGTGAGACCTGCTTTTCTTGGATCAAATCGTTGTCATTCTCTGTTAACTTTACTTGCTTTCCGGTAGTCTTTGATAAAGCATCAAAGCTATTCGAACATAATAGGTCTCTTGAGGCATTACTAATATCTTGCCTCTTCTCACTGTCATGAAAATTTTCAGTCGCACCATTTTCACTACATGGAGAATTATTTTGACTAGTCGGGGAAGGCTTCGATTACTAGTTGAATTTTTGTGTGCAACCAGTGTCCAATTTTTAGTTGCATTCTTGGTTTCAACTTTCAAAACATGCTGCCCAGAATTTTCAACATCTTCAACATTAGATGTATCCATTAGTTCGTGTCCTGAATCCATTATTTTTTTGCCTGAACAAACTCACGGTGCATCAACCCCAACTCTTGGCGTTTCCCCTTTGTTTTCGCTAGCTAGTTGTTTGGACACCAATATTACTTGTAACAACATCCATTGAGTATGCACAATTTTGCTCAGAAGTGACAACAACCAATTGTCGATCTAAAGAAGTAGCTTTACTTTGATCGACATCTACAACCTTTCTTTTTTCATTTAGTATTTCTCTCGCATCACCTTGATACTTTTCACTATCGATAGTACCTTTTGAAGCAACTTCAATGGTATCATCAATTTGTTTGTTATTTTGATTTCTTTTCGAGATCAAACGATAATTATCTTTATCATGACCTTTGTGCTGACAATAATTGCAATACAAAGGTAGATTATCATATATAATCTCTTGAAAAACCTCAATCAGCTTACCAGATTTTTCATCCACAAACTACAATCTTACACAATTTGGAAGCTTTTCCATTAGATCAAGTATAACCTTGACCCTAGTTGTGCTAGGTCTTGACTTGATTTGAGTAGCTTTATCTATAGCTATTGGTTTCCCAACTGCCGATGCTATAGACAACAGAGACTTCTTTGCAAACAAATCTGGAGATAAGTTCGGTAAAAAAATCCAAACCATAGCTAACGTCGTTTCCTCCTTAGGATTATATCCAATGGACCATGGAAAAACAGTACATTGGTGCTCCTCTCCATTGTAGAGAACATAATTAACTAAGAGAACATAATTAACTAAGCGCGATAAAGCTAGTACATAATCTTCATATTGATCAAATCTCAACAAAAGTTGTTTTGGAGCAAGTAAGCCAATTAAACAATTGCCCTTGGTACCAAGATGTTTCGGTAAAATTGACTTTAATACCTTCAAATTTGGCGCACCATGGGATAATTTAAACACCACTACTTGATGCAATCCCTCTTCAATCATAAAGTCTTGCCCTTCCTACATTGAAAACGTGATAGTATGTTCTCCATGAATTATTTCGATTGATTTTACGATTGTTTTTTAGTTAATTAGAGCAGATTGTTTAGGATTTATAGTATTAGAATTGAAAAGGATGGCGTATGTGGTGGTTTGGGGTGGTGGGGCGGGCAGGACAGCCTCGAAAGGAGGCCGTCCAGTGGCCGTAGCAGCCATGAGAGCTGCGCAACTGCTCGCTAGGAAGGAAACCCTAGGACAACCATTTTCCTTACGTAGCAGTGTTTGCAGTCGCCTCTTTGTTAATTGACATTAGCAATTAGATTTAGATATTAAATGATTGTACTTAACATTCTTATTAAGGATTGATGATAACTTCAATTGAATTATGCAAGACAAAAAAGATACTAGAACTGCCAAACATATTTATCTTAATTTGAAATGATACTATGGGTGGGGAATAGGAACACTTCAGCTAGAAAGACCTAAAAGAGGGGTGTTGAGCAAAAAGGTTTTAACCCCCACTTTTTTAATTATAGCCTCATTTTATTTGCGGTTTGCGCTTACACACTCAACGAACCTTAGAGCTGTATTTGCGGTTTGCGCTTAACGACTCAACGAACCTTAGAGCTTTTTTGCGCTTAGATAACATTTTCCTCTAGAGGCAAATGGAATTAAGGATTACGTGTCTACGCACTACAACAAACTAGACTTTTAGTGGCAATGAAAGTCTCTACAGAAACTTAAAAAGTCGCTACAGAAACTGAAAAAGTCGCTGCAAAAGGTTTTCTGTGGAGACCTTAGCGGTGTAGCAATTACATCCATAACTAAATGTTATTTGTGACAACTAGAAAGAGTAGCTCAGTCTCATGAGATCTCTGCCGGCCGTCGGAATCAAACGAAGGTCGAAGGACCATTACTAAAACCACACATTTGTAGCCACTGAACCTATTTTTTGAACAAAAAATAACAGCTTTTAATTGATATTAAAAACACTCAATACTACTTTTGAAAGGACAAAGAGAAAACAGCCAAATACCCCCTCAATCTATTACCCAATTCTCAACTACACACTTATACTTTACGGGGATCCTATTACCCCCCCTAGAGTATTTTAAATACAGATATTGACACCCTTAAAATGTCACCTCCAAATCTTTGTTGTTAAGTGTAATACACGCACCTATTTTTTCCAGACTAAACTTTTTTTAAAAAAAATCATCACCAAAATACATCAGTTGTTTTTCATTTTTTTTCTCCACCATTCCATTCATCTTCCTAAATCATCCCCTTTTTCTCCATTGTTCCCAAATGTCTCATCTTCTCCAATCCACCTCCATCTCCATCACACCCATCCTCCTCCGTCTTTCTTCTATCTTTTTTATTATTTATTTGCACAAAATCTTGTTGTTATTGTTGAATTCAATAAATTTGACATGAATGCTGAATCTTTTTACTATGATATTTTACAGCCATTATGGTCTAGTTCTGTATCCGTTGCTTTTTTTTGATAGATTTGAAGATGAAATTTTTCTTGCCAAATTTCAAATTCTAATACCCACTTTCAATTTCAATCAAGAAACTCACAAATTTCAAATTCTAAAACCCACTTTCAGTTCCAATTAAGAAACTCGGGTAGCTACAATAATCGGAAGATTTCTCTAGCAGAAGATGTAATATCATTTTTCAATGTTGGATTGAAAGTATTTTCCATTGAGGTGAAGAAATTAAAGGATTATCATTAACTTTCTTTTGGTTATATTGTCTATTTTTAGGAAAAAATTGAAGGGGTTGGTCATGAAATAGTTCATTGTGGATTAAAAGTGAAAAAATGAAAAATAAAATTATGTATAGGTGCTTGCCATGGCAGCCATGACAAAATTTAATTGCAGAGCTGTAAATGTTGAAGGAGGGAAATGGTTAGAGAGAGAGAGTATGTGATTGTAATTAATTAAATTTATTTATTAATTATATTGAATTCAATTAAAAAATGACACTTGTTTAATAATTTAATTTTGACTTATTTATATGTCTTACACTTGCCTTCAGGAAAGTGAACACACTTGCTGTGCCACACCAGCACTTAAGGGTGTCAATATCTCTGTTTAAAATACTTCAAGGGGGTAATAGGACCTCCGTAAAGTATTGGTGTGTAGTTGAGAATTGGGTAATAGGTTGAGGGGGTATTTGGCTGTTTTCTCAAAGGACAAATAATACTTCTCAACTCAAATATGATAAATAGTTCAACACAATAATTTGCTAATATAATAACCAAAACATATTATGTCTTCAAACTCTTCCTTGATTGACCTCATCATTTGTGACTGTTTAATGACATTATCCTTGTTATGAAGAAAACAAACAAGAATCAATCTTATAAACTTATGCTAATGCACGAGATGCATATGTGACCTATGCGATCCACGCATAATGCACACATATACTAAATTTACTAATATAGAGTTGAATGTCAAAAACACACTTAGAGAGTGTTTGGATTAACTTATTTTCAGGTGTTTTTGACTTTTAAGCACTTTTTAATCTCTAAAGATGTTTGACAAAGACAAAGTGTTTAAAAGGACTTTACTTTAGGCATAAAAATTATATCAACCTCCCCCTCATCATCCCCAACCCCGTCACTTGAGACACAGGTTGAGATAGAAATCTCCGAGTCATTCTCATGTTCTAGCGGAGCGAGTTCGATGTCATTTTCAGGATGCTGGGATGTATGAATAACTTCATTGTCGGGGTCATCCCGGCCCCGATGTGTATAATATCGGTTGATAACCCACCCCATTAAAATACTAAATACTAACCCCTCTCCTATATATAGATGGAGCTTCAATCCATCAAGCTTTGAACTCTCCTTGTGTGAGTCACTTGATTGTGCTACTGCCATTGGCACAAGTAGCATGTAGCTACACAAAAAAATGCACAAGTACATGATATTAAGAGGTGAAAGTACTTGAGAAGAAGGTGGGTTTTATATAAGATTGGAAATGGATGAAGAAGACAGTGTTGACTGAGTATATATAAGGGGCAGAAGGCAGTGATGTCTTTGTTAATTGACATTAGCAATTAGATTTAGATATTATATGATTTGTACCGAACATTCTTATTAAGGATTGATGATAACTTCAATTGAATTATGCAAGACAAAAAGTATACTAGAATTGACAAAAATATTTATCTTAATTTGAAATGATACTATGGGTAGGGAATAGGAATACTTCAGCTATAAAGAACTAAAAAAAAAAGGGTGTTGGGGAAAAAGGTTTTAGCCCCCGCTTTTTTCATTATAGCTCCATTTTATTTGTGGATTACGCTTACAGACTCAACGAACCTTTGAGCTTTATTTGCGGTTTGCGCTTACAGACTCAACGAACCTTTGAGCTTTATTTGCGGTTTGCGCTGACAGACTCAACGAACCTTAGAGCTTTATTTGCGATTTACGCTTAAAGACTCAACGAACTTTAGAGATTTTTTGTGCTTAGATAACATTGCCCTCTAGAGGGAAATGGAATTAAGGATTACGTAATCTAGTCTACACACTACAAGAAACTAGACTTTAAGTGGCGATGAAAGTCACTACAGAAACTTAAAAAGTCAATAGGTTTTCTGTGGCGACCTTAGCGGCGTAGCAATTACGTCTATAACTAAATGTTATTTGTGATGACTAGAAAGAGTCGCTACTAAAACTACACAGTTTAAGTGATTTTGGATACATAACTTAAAGCTGCGATACATCGCGTGCATCCCAATACATCACATCTCGATTTTGGATACATCATGTACATCCCGATACATCACATCTTGATTTTGGATACATCACTCAACGTTACGATACATCGTGTAAAGTGATGTATCCGACCGATATATCACGTAAAGTAATGTATTCAAAAATAAGAGAGAGTAAGAATTGTTGTATTTTTTTAAATGATAGAAATAAATGGTTATGGTCATAAAAAGGTTTCAGGTCCCCACTTTAGAATGATTTTTAGTGGCGACCATAATCGTCACTAAATAAATTAAAATTTTAGTAGCAACAGTTGTCGCTGCAATACCAACTGGGTTTTAGTGGCGACCAGTAAGACTGGCACCGGACAGGGTTGTATCGGTACCGTTTCGGTACCATTTCAGTCCGGTAGTATTCGAGACAGAATGTGATACATTGAACTGGTACATGAAACAGAATGGTATCATGATTTGGTACCGGTATATCGGTACCGGTTCATCCCGGTTCCGTTCCGATCCGGTCCGGTCCAGATAAATCATTTATAATTAAATTAAAAATAGTATTTATGTCATTATTTTATACTTTTATTAGCATTTCTTTGTTGTTTATTTAATTTTTTAAAATTACAAACTTAAGTTATTTAAATTACTAGTTATAAGTATAATTTAATAACTTAATAACCTATAAACTTCAAAAGATTCAGAAAACTTATAATATAAGCTCAAAAACTTAAAAAAAAATAATTATTAAACTTAACTTACAAACTTATATAAGTAAAATTTTAAAAAAAATATCTTTAAAATAAACTTAAGTAAAATTACATTATAAATTTTAAAAGTAAATACTATAAACTATTAAACTTAGAAAAAAAAAAATATTCATATTTTCGTAATTCAAAATAACTCAAAAATAAAAAATATTTTTTGAAATAGCTATATGTGCCGTCCCGTTTATTCCATCCCGTTCCGTTCCGGTCCATTTCGGTCCGTCCCGGTTCTATTCTGGTATATAGTGGGACGGGACGGAACCAAGCCTCCATCCCGGTAATTCTGGTCCGATTCATCTCGGTACCGGTCAAACCGTCCCGTTCCGATCCGATACCGATTTATTTCGGTCCGGTGCCCAGCCTTAGCGACTGGTGTTGCCACAAATTATTATTCCTTCAGTCGCAACACATTTCACTGCAAATATCTACTGAGTTTTATTGGCAAATAAAAGTCGCCACTGAAACCTATTTTTCAAACAAAAAAAGTGCTTCTAATTAATATTTAAAACACTCATTACTGCTTTTGAAAGGACAAATAATACTTCTCAACTCAAATATGATAAATAGTTCAACCACTAACAAGTCAATTAAATATTTACTCCTATTACACAATAATTTTCTAATATAATAACCAAAACATATTATGTCTTCAAACTCCTCCTTGATCGACCTCATCATTTGTGACTGTTTAATGACATTATCCTTGCTATGAAGAAAACAAACAAGAATCAATCTTATAAACTTATAAATTATTCATGTAATAAAACCATTATAACTCGTACCATGTTTGGTAGCATTTTAGTTGCCCTATATAAAATTTTACACACCAACTTTGATGTTTTGCTATCAGATTACAATCTCGCATAACTAACGCTTACTTACAAGGGAATGTATGTGTTATTTATGTATTAGAAGATGAATAACTAATTCATCCAAAATGAATGGGTGAGATTTTTTACTGAAACGGGTTCTCTGATGGGTTTAGGAGTTTGGTTAAAATTGGGCTTAAAATAATTATAAGGATATTAATTATAATAATAATATTTATGACATGACCAAAACTATTTTGAGCTATTATAAAATCAAGTTAAATTCACTTATAAAATTATGAGAATAATAATCAGATGTGTAGTTAATTATAATATTAAACTATTAAAGAGTTTGTAATCATGTAAAATGATAAAAAAAAATATTTGAAGTAAAATAACAACTTACAAGAGGGTCAAAATTAGATGTCAATAGATAGAATTAATAAAAATAATTCCATTTTTCCTTCTTTTTTTTGGAAAAAGGGATTAATATACCTCCGAACTATCGTACATGTTATGCAAATACCCTCCGTCATATTTTTGGAACATTGGTTTCCCTGCCGTCCAAAAACTAGAATATATATATCCTTTATACTAACGGACATACACGTGTCATAATCTTATCCACGGGTCCAACATTTATTAAATATCGGATCGACGGATAAGATTGTGTCACGTGTCCCTATTTAGTCTTTCATTAGAGTGAAGGACATATATGCTCTAGTTTTTGGATGGCAGGGGCATCAATGTCCCAAAAGTATGATGGAGGGTATTTGTATACCATTTACAATAGTTCAGGGATATATTTGTCTGTTTTCCTTTTTTTTTGAAAGTATAAATATTGTAAACTTCCAAAAAAGTTCCTCCATTTTTAATCGTGCTATTGATGGATAAGACACATAAATAAAATGTATTTAAAGAATTAAAAGGTAAATTAATAAAAATAATACTCTTCCTATTTATTATTACTTAAGGCACATGGGAAAATGAATAAATAATAATAATATGGGACAGAGAAAGTATCTTTATTAACATCATTGCATTTATTTTTATATTTTAAAAAGATGATAAAATATGTCACTAAATTACTTATTTGTTTAGTATGTGGGATAAATGTTAAAGACATATGAAATTACTCCAAGTCCTTATAAACACTTATTTAAAACATGCTTAGATTTATATAATTAATCTGAATATTTATTTTCAAAAATAACATCTTTATAACTATAAATAATAAAAAATTAACTTACAAACTAATTAGAGTTAAACATTTTGTCGGTTTGGTTTGAGTTCTATTTGACTTTTTTTCTTTTAATACCAATTCAAATCAAGAATGGTAGTTTTTATTTTCAACGTCAAACCAACCAAATCAAACCACAAATCATTTTTTTTGGGTTTCGGTTTGACTTTAATTTCTCCCACAATTTGTTTACCCTTTTGGCTTTTTGGCAAAATTTATTGTATCGTATTTTAAGAAAAATAAATCAAAATGAATGAATTAGATTACTATTTTACCCCAAGTAATATCCATACCGCAATTTTATCTTTATGGTTTCAATTTTATAAGAAAAAGTCAATTAACACAAACTCTTTTTTTTTTTTACTATTTCCAAATTTATAGGAAAATATCAACTAACACATAAAAATGTGTCACACATTCTTGATTCAAAGTAGATTGTTAACTTCGAATCTGAAAAACTATAATAGTATAATTGTATTCCATTCTGAACACAAAATAAAATATTTACTAAAGTTTACAATCCCCAATTTGAAATAATATATCTAAACATTGAAAACTATTATCTAATTAAAAATATATTAACAAAGTAGATTATAATTAATACTTTTTATCTATAAAATAATATATATTATGTCGATTTTCTTTGATTTCGATTTGACTTTTTTTCTTTTAATACCATATCAAATCAATAATGGTAGGTTGTTTTTTCAACGCCAAATCAATCAAACCAAACCACAAATCATTTTTTTTCTGTTTCACTTGTTTTGTCCGGTTTTTTCCGGTTTGACTTTAATTTCTCCCACAATTTGTTTACCCTTTTGGCATTTTTGGCAAAATTTATTGTATCGTATTTTTTAAAAGAAAATCAAAATGGACGAATTAGATTCCTAATTTACCCCAAGTAATATCCATACCGGAATTTCATCTTTATAGTTTCAATTTTATAAGAAAAAGTCAACTAACACAAACTCTTTTTTTTTTTATTATAAATATTTCCAATTTTTTAGAAAAATATTAACTAACACGTAAAAATGTGTCACACATTCATGATCGAAAACAAAGTTTGTTACAAATTATTCATACATAATCACTCCCTAGCAAAAAATCCTCTTAACCATACCTTAAAATTCTCTTTTGTGTGTATATATAATGTATAAGTACATATAACTCATACCATATATATGAACCATCACCAAGAGCTCTCTATATATATTTTTTTCATTTTTTTTCTCCTATCAAATTTTATCCAAAAATTAAAAATTAAAAAAATTTAAAAGGAAAAAATTTATGTTTTCTTTCCTACTTGTTATCTAACTTTTGTTATTTGTTTGTTCATAACATATTGTCCTAGAAGATTATTATTGAAGTTGTAACAAAATGGGGAAATTTGTAAAAATACCAATTATGGGATTTATGTTATTTTGTGTCTTGGCAATGGTTATAGAGGCAGAAAATATGAAATATAAAGATCCAAACCAAAAATTGGGTGTTAGAATTAAAGATTTGTTGAAAAGAATGACACTTGAAGAGAAAATTGGTCAAATGACTCAAATTGAGAGGAAAGTTGCATCTGCTGAGGTTATGAGTAAATATTTTATTGGTATGTTTTTGAATTTTTAATTATTTTTTTTACTTTTTTGAGTTATGAATTGGTTATTTTTGAAATTTTTGTATATTTTGGTGTTTGAATATTTATGTTGGTTGGACTCTTCGGAAATGTTGACATGTGTATCGTGGATTTTTAGTGGATTGATGAATTGGTCATTCTTGAAATTTTTTGTCTATTTTTATGTTTGAAAATCTATGTTGGTTGGACTCTTAAAAAATGTCGATAGAGGATTGATAAATTGGCCATTCTTGAAATTTTTGTCTATTTGGTGTTTGAAAATCTATGTTGGGCGGAGTCTTCGAAAATGTTGATAGGTGTATAGTGGATTTTTAGTGGATTGATGAATTGGTTATTCTTGAAATTTTTGTCTATTTTGGTGTTTGAATATCTATGTTGGTCGGACTCTTCGAAAATGTTGATAGGTGTATAGTGGGTTTTTAGAGGATTAATGGATTGGCCATTCTTGAAATTTTGGAATATTTGGTTTTTGAAAACTATGTTGTTCAGACTCTTCAAAAATGTGGATTCGAATCCTCTAAAATATTGCATTTATAGGGGATTGATGAATTGGCTATTCTTGAAAAATATTTCCATTTGGTGTTTGAAAACTATGTTGTTCAGACTCTTCAAAAATGTGGATTCGGATCCTTTAAAATAGTGCATTTTTAAAGGATTGATGAATTGGTCATTCTTGAAATTTTTGTTCATTTGGTGTTTGAAAACTATGTCGACTCTTCAAAAATGTGGATTCGGATCCTCTAAAATAGTGCATTTTCAGAGGATTGATGAATTGGTTATTCTTGAAAAAAAAAATCCATTTGGTGTTTAAAAACTATGTTTTTCAAAAAAATGTAGACGGATGCATGTTGGGTCCTCTAAAATAGTGTATTTTTAAAGGATTTTGAATTGGCCATTCTTGAAGTTTTTGCTCATTTGGTGTTTGAAAACTATGTTGCTCTTCAAAAATGTTGACGGGTGCATCTCAGATCCTCCAGAAATAGTACGTTTTGGCGGATATGATATGGGTGTGTGACAACATATTTGGAGAGTCCGAGCAACATGGTTTGAAAAGGCACATTTGTTCTATAAAAAGCTTCAACTCTCAGCATTTTCTTGTATTTGGAAGTTCATATTTGACAACATTGTATAATTTATGTATATCAGCTCGAATAAGTAAACAGTGAATCTGATCCGCTACTTGTGTAGTAAAGACCCCTTTTATCTTCAACTATATTTATTTTTTCCTGCAGGGAGTCTATTGAGTGGTGGAGGGAGTGTACCAAAACCTAATGCCACAGCTGAGGATTGGGTGAATATGGTAAATGATTTTCAAAAGGGATCTCTCTCGACTCGCCTCGGTATTCCCATGATTTATGGCATTGATGCAGTTCATGGCCATAACAATGTCTACAAAGCTACAATCTTTCCTCACAATGTTGGACTTGGTGTCACCAGGCAAGTTTCGATAAATCGCTCTTTGAAATGCAGAACGCCTTCCTTTGATGCATAGTATTAATGTGTGTTCCCCGAGATATCTTTGTTCGAATTAGACTATAATGAAGTATATGCCATGATGTTTTTCTCGTAGTCTATGCTATCAATGTCTGAATGCTCTGGTGTATCTCTTGTAATCGTAAAAACAGATCACATTTGCTTGTTTCTTTATGATAATTGACTTCTAAGAACTATGATGTTTTGGTTCAATCCTGAAATCCTCGTGTTTTTGTTGATAGGGATCCTGAACTTATGAAGCGAATCGGGGCTGCAACAGCACTTGAAGTCAGAGCTACTGGAATACCATATGCTTTCTCTCCATGCATTGCAGTAAGTTGATATGATTGACACTAATTCTAGCACATAAAGGTGTTTGATATACTAATAATTTGTCTTATGGTAGGTATGTAGAAACCCGAGGTGGGGTCGTTGTTATGAAAGTTTCAGCGAAGATATTAACATTGTACGAAGCATGACAGAGATCATTCCTGGTTTACAAGGCGATTTGCCAGCTAACATGAGCAAGGGAACACCTTATGTTAACGGAAAGTATGTATCGTTGTTCTTTCATTGTCATCGAATGATCTATTATATGTCCTGTTCTTTTGATATATCTGTATTATTGCTAAGAAATTCTGTCAAAGCAACCAACGCTGACAACGTTTGTATTCTGAACTATTCTATTTGTAAAGGACAAAGGTAGCAGGCTGTGCTAAGCACTTTGTGGCAGATGGTGGTACTGTGAATGGACTCGATGAAAACAACACAATAGTCGATTCAAAAGGATTATTTAGCATACACATGCCTGCATATTACGATTCAGTCATAAAGGGTGTTGCAACAGTTATGGCATCTTACTCGAGCTTGAACGGTGAAAGGATGCATGCCAACACACATCTACTCACTGGTTTCCTAAAGAAGAGGTTGAACTTCAGGGTAAGAACGATTAGCTAAAGTTATATGCATGGACAGTCTAAAGTTATCTTTTGGTTAACGTCCATGATGGATGTATCGAAGCACATAACCACGTCTTTTGGCATGTACATTTCAGGGCTTTGTCATTTCAGATTGGGAAGGTATTAACCGGATTACTAACCCAGCCAACGCAAATTACACGTATTCAGTTGAAGCAAGTATTAATGCAGGAATTGACATGGTTAGTATATGTTGAATTTCTCAGTAGTGAATATATGAAAATGAGTTTTCGTCGTTCATGTATGTCTGTTTTGTCTACACACAGGTTATGGTACCGAATAACTACACAGATTTTATTGGCAATCTGACAATGCTAGTGAATAAAAACGTCGTTCCCATGAGCAGAATCGATGATGCTGTGAAGCGTATACTAAGGGTTAAGTTTGTCATGGGACTCTTTGAGGATCCATTGGGTGATCTTAGCTTAGCAAAACATTTGGGCAGCCCGGTACAATATATGCTTATGTTTCGATTCATTAGGATATTTCTGTTTTCGTGTTAGAATTAATATGGTTGAACATATGTGTGCAGGAACATAGAGAAATTGCAAGGGAAGCAGTAAGGAAATCACTTGTGCTTTTGAAGAATGGCAAGACAGCTGAGCAACCATTAGTTCCCCTTCCGAAAAAGGCGGCAAAGATACTTGTAGCTGGAACTCATGCAGACAATTTGGGTTACCAGTGTGGAGGCTGGACAATAACATGGCAGGGTGTTCCTCACAGTAACCTTACAGTTGGTATGTTCTGTTCTTATTCTGTCATTTTGACCAGAGTACTACACGAAGCCTTCATTTGTCTTGACGTACTAGCTTATGATACACTAGATCCTGCTCGGTTATTGATTGAATGAGTAGATCTATCATTTCTTGAAATTTCTCTTCTGATTCAAAATCGTAGTATAACGTGTCTCATACTAGATACATAAGCCTAAGATGCACCATGTCTACTGTCTGCTCTCCCCTCCTATTAGTCCATAAGTAAGTATTGTGATGAAGCGGTTGTTGCTCACCTGACACGATCATACGAGGTCTTGGGTGAACAAGAATTGGGGATATGAAACGGGGAATGTCTGAGATGTTCAGTCAACTCCCTCCTCCTCTGTGAGTGTCTCGACCCCTACGAGTGAGACCAATTTTAGCAATACATCTGCATCATTTGCTAAAAAGTTGTTCTGCAACATGTGTGAACTCAAACTGATGCATCTCGAAATCTTACAGGAACAACTGTCTTAGATGCTATCAAGAAAACTGTTGATCCTGCAACACAAGTAGTATTCAACGAGGAGCCAGACACTAACTTTGTGCAATCGAGCAAATTTGACTATGCTGTCGTAGTTGTTGGTGAAAATACATACGCTGAAGTGAATGGCGATAGCTCAAACCTCACAATACCTGATCCAGGTCCTAGCATTATACAAAACGTTTGCGGGGCAGTGAAATGTGTTGTAGTCATCATCTCTGGACGTCCTGTTGTGATCGAGCCATACGTTGAGAAAATGGATGCAATTGTGGCTGCTTGGCTTCCAGGAACTGAAGGACAAGGTGTTGCTGATGTTCTGTTTGGTGACTATGGATTCACTGGTAAACTCGCGCGTACTTGGTTCAAGAGAGTCGATCAACTCCCAATGAACGTTGGCGATCCACACTATGATCCTTTGTTCCCCTTCGGATTCGGACTCACAACTCAAGCAGTGAAAGGAAACTAGAAAAACATGATTCAAGTGAAGTAATTTTTGTGTAAGAAAAGCTTCATAATATATGGTTTTGATTGCTCCTGGTAGACTAGCAAGCAAAAGATGAAAAAATAAATAATTATAAAAGCAAGTATCTTGTTATTTTCTTATCCATTTTGTTGTAAATATATTGCTTGAGGTTCATATATAAATAATATGGCTACCCAATATGTTTGTTTTTGTATACATGTTGATCCAATTTGTATCTTTTGGTAATGTTGTTGTTAAAGTAATGTATCCGTCAACTTTGCGATTTAGAGTTTATATACACACTTTCCATCTAATCAATCTCGAGCACATATGCCCTTTATATGACATTCTTATTTTGGGGCATTTCAAAATGTTTGATACGAATACAATTCTATCAACGTACAACTTTTATAGTAATTGCATTAGACAAAGCTTCATTCCAATTTGTATGACATTCATATTTTGGGGGCGTTTCAAAATGTTTGATATGAATAAAATTATGTCTATATATACCTTTTATATACTAACTTTCAAGATTTTTGAAATCATCAAACTATTAATGAATAATTTCAAATAACTCTCTTAGGTTTCACTCCATAACACTAACCTTTCTTGACCCGGCCTTTCCTGGCTCTTCCACTCAATGTATGCTCCCTCGGCACAGACATATTATTAACCTTAATTAGTTAATCATATAATACAGATTCAATTAAAAGAGAACCGATTCAACTCGACTCAAATTTTAAAATTTTAAAATATGTAGTTATTTGTTACAATGCATTATCTAATTTGTACCAATCCCTCCAATTACCCCTGCAAAGGCAAAGAGTTTAGTCGAACTTTTATCAACAAAAACCAATTTAAAGTACTATTAACTTTTGGGATCGTCGTCTAATACACGAGATATGATAAGTAAGAATATCTCATTAGATTATTTTATATCACCTTCTATATTAGATAGCAATCTCACCATTTTAATACAAATGATAGGATAAAACAATCTCGGAATTAGTTAAATACGAAATAAAGTAATCTCAATTTTATCTCGAAATTATTTTCTTTATACGAACCCTTAAAGTTCTAATTTACCTGTGTTGATCTTCATATAATTTATGGATTATATTATATTACGGCAAACAAATTATACAATAGCCGTCTTAGCTCAGTGGTAGAGCGCGTGGCTTTTAACCACGTGGTCGTGGGTTCGATCCCCACAGACGGCGATTTAATTTTTATTTTTGTAAATATATATTTATTTTTTTGCAAAACTAACTCAACATTTTTTACAAAAACAAAACAAAGTGAGGTCACCATATAGTATTATATCACAATTTATTCGATTTAATTTAATTGAAATCTATTTATTTATATTTATTTCGTAAATTTTAACACATATAGCTAATGTACTAAATAGGGGTTCAGACAAATATCGTAACTTTTGCTAGACTTTGTATTTATATCAGAAAATTCATTAAACGTATAAGAACATTTAATTATGAACCAAATAACTAAGATGAATTATGAGTTAAATAACAAATTCCAAACCCACAAATTACTTTAAATTCTGACTCAGCCTCTCGACTCGATCACTCCTCTAGCTCCAAGGGCTTAAAGTATTTTCTGTCAATAAGATAAGTGCCAATGCTGAGACGAACTGCCCACACGTCCATAGGCTTCCTTGACACTATCCTGCATTACATTAATTCAATTTTATTTAGTATAAACTTACATGTATAAAGTTTAGTTTAATTTTTTTTCCACTCATATAATTTGAGCTAAATACAGTAGTTTATATAGAACATAATGTGTTTAGTCTAAATGAAAAAATAATTTTCAATTAGCATCAAGAGTTGGTTTTTGGATTGAGTTAGCCCTCTAGGTTCATTTTTTTATCATGGTATCAGAGTCAGGTTCACCTAATTCAATATTTTCGATAATTGGTCTACTGTATAATATTGTTCATGCTTCAAATGTCCAATCTTAGACGTGCAAAGAACCAAGGAGTGTTGTTGTCCCATGTCAATGGGTCCAAAGGTCCTTAATTTCCTTTTATGATATTGAACAAGGTTCATTACGTTATCATAATATATAGTAAGAAACGACTTTTTTATACACCAAAAACTTAACATATTTTGCACAATCATCGTAAAGGCAATTAAAGATGATCTAATAGTATGACACATAAAGCAGGATAATAATATTCTATACACATTGTAAAAACTCATATATTATCACTGTATATAAGATAAATCCGCAAAAAATAGAAAGAGAATAAAATTGAGTGCGCACCTGCCAACGTCACCGGGTTTGACCAAGCCAACATTGGGTCTAAGACAAGGCACAGAGGCAGCAGTTTTGAGCAACTTAGGAGACTCAATTACTATAATTGGTGACCCAATTTCAAGTTTTTGTGAGCCACCATTTGTATTTAACTCACATTTGATGATTAAATTGAGGGGTAATTGTGTTGAACCGTAGCTAAATCTTGATGAACTTGGGCATTTGGGAATTGAGGTGAAAGAGAGTGCCATTTTGGAAGCAAAAAAATAGATGGTTCTAAGTTCTAGCTAACTTCAAGATGATGTTTTTGTGGTTCTTAGTTCTTGCTAGAGTACAAGTGTTTTATGCATAGGGTACTACTTAGAGTGGGGCCCATGCTTGTGACAAGAATTTTTTTTTAGAAAAAAGACGTACGAAAATTCGGGAGATTTGATTTTGTAGACTTTTATAAATTTCGTCTTTCACTTAATGAAACACGCCTTTTTCAAAGCATTACTATTCCTGAGTGCAGGTTCGATGATTCATGCCATGTCGGATGAGCAAGATATGCGGAAGATGAGGGGGCTTGCCTCCTCGTTCCCTTTTACCTATGCCATGATGCTCATGGACAGCTTAGATTTTTAGTTTTACGTTCTTTTGACAAGAAATTTTTTATTTTTATACCAATGATCTGAAAAGATTAATTTCTTGGGTTTAATTAGCAAGTGATCATAAGAGCTTTCCATAGAAAATTCTCCATGATCGGATAAAAAAGAGCTTTAAATTCACTGATTCGAATAATTCAAATTTGTATCATATAAAATTTTACTTTAAGAAAAAAAAAGTTTCTCCATCAAAATTTCCTTTTTGTATCAATTGTTTTGTTCAACAAGGGAAAAAACATTCTCTACCAAAAGGCTGCTCTTTTAGCCTCCGTAATGTGTTACGTCAAATTGAAATGAAATATAAATTTTATCAGTTTAACCAAAAGATTTGAAAGTTAATAAAAAAAATTGAATAAAAAAAATCATTAACTAGACTAATAAGACAAAATAAGATAAACGCAAAATAGATTTCCAATAGTTTAATAGATAACTCAATCTCGATAATCAATAAAAAAATTTCGATTCAAGTTATCTGTTAAATCGAAATTAACACATAATCTAATCCAAACAACATTATTAATCAAAGAACTTAACCATTAAAAAATTCCAATCCACATTTTTGCATTTATCATTTTCACAAAGATATTACAACAATTGATAGCAAAAATAGAAAAATAAAACTTTTTGCTACTTCTTTTTGCAATTATATTTACAGAACCATAATCATTGAAATACCCTTTTCTCTAACCCAAAAAAGGCAAAACAAATAAAAAATAATAATCAATGCCCTCTTTCTTTTTTTTTATCTTTTTTTAAAAAATAATATTTTTTCTTACCCTTTTATTCTTCTTTTTTCTGTGATGAGTTTCTCCAAAATCCACCTTCATAAAACCGACCCCACATCTCCGTTTCCGATTCCGCCGACGCTGGCTTTCCGCCGACGGCATTGACATTTTCCGATTCTTTCCCGTCGCCGGCAGCGGTAACTTGGCAGCATTTGGATTCATTCTTCTTATTATTGCTATTATTCAAAAGCCTTTTCTGTTTATTTTTCCTCAACATTTTCCGGCACAATCCCGTCGGAACTTTATACACCGCCAGTATGAGAAAATGCATCATCGCACACGGAAGACAACAGCACACCGTCGCGCACTCCGCCGCCGTTCTTCCGGCGACTTCGCCTTTCCGTTTACGAAAAGTTTCACAGTGATTCATCATCGTTGTTGGCGTTGTAGTTTCTGTTCGTAACAACGGTTGTCGACGGTGCACCGTCGATGACCCTGTCATCGCCGGCGATTTCATTTTGACCGGAAAAAAACAGGGTCAAAATTAATTTGTACAGGCTAATTCATTTTTGAAAAAGAACAAGAAATTGTGAAAAGGGGGAATTTAAAGAAGAAGAATTCAAGAAAGGAACAAATAAATTAAGAAAAAAAGGGATTATGAATTATGAATTTCTAGAGAAATAAACAATATTAAAGAGGAAACATGAAAATCTCTCTAAGAGAGAGAGAGGTGGTAATTGAAGAGGAAATTAGAAAAATAGAGTAAAAAAAATTTTGAAAAAAAAAAAAAAGAAATTAAAGTTTGTTTGGCCTTGAAAATTGTGAATTTGAAAAATATTTTTTTTTTATTTTTAAAGTGAAAAATAATATTTGAAAATTAGAGTTATATTTGATAATGAATTTAAATTTGAGTTGTTTTTGAATTTTTGTACGTGATTTTAGATGTCTATTTGTTAGTATATATTTATTTATGGGCGGCAATTTTTGTAAAATTAGATAAGAAATTTATTCTATACATTTTTTTTTCATTATTATTATACTACATGAAATATATATTTTATACTACATACTGGTATTATTTAGAAAGTCAAAAAAGTTCCAAAATAATTTTTATAAATATATTCTTAACTTATAGAAAGTTTTAATTTTGAGTATATGTAATCCTTAATGTTTAAATATATAAAAAGTCTTTTCAAGTTGTCTTGCCTCAATGTTTATTTAAAGGGAAAATTGTGCATTATAGCAAAGTATTAATTCAAAATAAATGTTATAGCTACAGTTTTATTTAAATCTAATTCGTAGCAAACACATTGTCATTCGCCTCTCTCCCCTGAATCTCGCTCGCCACTCTCTGAAATCTCGCTCGCCTCTCTCACTTTATACAAACACGAATGTATAAATTGTGTTTGTGTTTGTATAAAGCGAGAAAGAATTGTATATACAAATACAAATACATATTTTTTCGTCCTATACACTTATAATTATACAAATACAGATCTTCCACTGCCCAGTTCTATTTTGTCTTTCTCTCTTTCTCGCTTTATACAAACACATATTATAAAAATTACAATGAATAATTTGTGTTTGTATAAAGCTGTCACGCCTCGAGCCTACACCCTGGACGTGGTCGGCACTCGAAGACCATTGCTGGCCCCCAATCGAACCCTTGGCCTGGCTTACTTAACTCAGCGGAAACCTAACTCAACAGAATAACTCCATGCAATGAAAGGTCATAAGACAACCTAACTGATAAAAATCTGGCCAAAAAGGCAACTCAAGTCTCAAAATAGAATATTTACATATATACATAGATGAGAGACTCAAACTAACTGACTGACTGTCTATGAAGCCTCTATAACACTGAGATGGATGTTGGGACAGACCCCACAACATCCTAATAAAGCAAAACTAAGAGAACAAAATAACCGAGTCCTCCGGAATGCAAAGAGGCTCACCACTGACTCTGGAGTGCTCAACTAGATCAACGGCGTGCTGGTTGCTGATCCTGGGTACCTGCGTCTGCATCATAATAAGATGCAGGCCAACTGGCATCAGTACATGGAATGTACGAGTATGCGAGCTGGACCGCTAAACAACAACTTAAGCTTGAAAGGGATATAAAAGAGAACTTACATTGGCTCTGTTCAACTCATGAATAACTGAACTCAATATAAGGCAATAAGACACATGCAATATATATAAAGCTTGTAAAACTATTTAAAACATGACGTAAAAATCATATTTATAATATCATGAAAATACCATGCTTCCTC
>JAJOOR010015780.1:0-27259 GCA_036250505.1 Solanum acaule | reverse complement strand
CGGTAACTTCCGAAACACATTTTTAGGAACTTTTTGGGTCAAATTCAAATATAATCATTTCATTAAGTTCTCGACTCCAAACTCACATGTGAGGCTCTAGTTTAACTCTATCATTTTCCGAGTCGTTACATATTCATAGGAGGAACTACCTTCTCCAAACTAAAATCATGCTCAACACAACCTCAAAGACCATTTATGCAATATATTTACAAAAAGCACAACTAAGCATGTTCAACAATGCATCTCATGAAGCATATAGGCAACTCTTACTAAATGCACGACAACATGAGGAAAATCAATCATAAAAACTCACTTTCTTACTAAACATAAATTTCTCAAGAACATGAATAACATAGGAAATCATGGAAAACTTATATAACACACATCACTCCTAAAACAAGGAAAACTTAAGAGTAACTACTTACCTCTAGCTAGAATAGGAGTAGAAGGAAAAGATGAGGATAGAGGGACATCATATCGGCCTCGGCCTCGGCCTCGGCCTCCTAAGTAGCACCATCCACTAAAAGATATCTCCATAACTCCTTTACAAAAGAAACTTCCTTGTTTTCTCAACTTCTTAATTTGCCGGTCTAAAATCTCAACCGGAACTTCCTCATAAGGAAGACTTTCCACAACTCTCAACCCTTCTCGGGACACTAAAGATGTCAGATCTCCATCACGCTTCTCAAGCATAGAGACATGGAATACCGGATGAACTGGAGCCAACTCATTTGGAAAATCTAACTCATAGGTAACTTTACCAGCTCGTTTCAAAATTTCATATGGGACCACAAAACGGGGATTAAGCTTTCCTTTTTTTTTAGCAAACCTCTTTACATTTTTCATAGGTGAAATTCTCAAGTAACCCAAACCATGAACATTAGGGACACTCAATCAACCTTCCTATCTAAGGACACCATCTCCCCCTTGGGAGGAAGCCTCTACTAATTTCTTAAGTACTGCTTCTTTCAAGTCCCTTTGACTAAGCACTTATTCAAAGCTCTCGCGATCGGCAAACACATCTACTTGTACTCCATATAAATAATGCCTCCCAATCATTAAGGCAATAACAACCGCATCTAACCCTAGACTATGGGTAGGATAACGCGCAGGCAACAGCAGCACCGGCTCTACGAAGTCAGAATCGAATCTTTCTGTTGGACATGGTCCAAGCCCGGTGAAAAAATGAAATAAAAAAAGATTATGATGTCAAAATCTTGTGCCCTTAAGTCTTCTTATGGACTTTAAGTTGCCTCTAAGCATATGTAATCACCTTACCAATTTGTATGAACACACTTCTCCACCCAACTCTAGAGGCATCACAATACATCATAAAACTATCTGTCTCCTTAGGATCTACCTCAATTCCCTTATTAGACACAATATGCTCAAGGAAAGCAACGGACCTTAACCAAAATTCACACTTACTAAACTTAGCAAAAAGTTATTAGTCCTTAAGAACTTGCAACACAATTGTCAAATGGTCCATATGTTCATTCTCACTCCTTGAATAGGTCAAAATATCATCAATAAACACAATTACGAACATATCAAGGTATTGTCTAAACAACCTATTCATCAGATCCATAAATGTCACCGGGACATTTGTCAACCCAAATGACATAACTAAAAATCCATAGTGACCATACCAGGTTCCAAAAGTAGTCTTTGGAATATCACCCTAAATAGGTAATAACCCGATCGAATACCAATCTTAAAGAAATAAGTAGCCCCTTGAAGTTGGTCAATACTAAAAAATATATTTCCCTCACCCTAACTAGGTGGTAAAAGCAACATTTAGCCTTCATCCTTCTAACCTGCATATAAGGAACAACTAACCTATAGGAATGGGACCTTCCCCTTCCATTCTAGGATAGGTTCACTTGGGAACTAAAATCTCACCATTCTTGTTCTACAATCAATAGAGGCATGACAAGAGTACAACCAATCCTTACCAAGGACAATGTCAGATTCTAACATCTCAAGCCTTACCTAGTCAACAAGAGTAACTCTATGGGATAGGAAAATGGGGCACTTCCTATAGTCCTCTTAACCATAATAGAAATACTTACAAGAGTAGAGATAGAAAAAGGTTCTAATAACACTTCCGGAGGAACATCAAACCTCATTGCCACATATGGCATCACAAAAGATAGAGCCACATTTGGATCTAAGAAAACATATACATCTATTAAGAAGTTATCAACATACCAGTAGCCATATATGGAGGACTCTATTGGTCATCCCTAGACCGGAGTGCATAGAAGCGGTTTTGCATGGGAGCATTGGAATTTGAACCACTAGGAGGAGCTTGCTTGCTCTCTCTTCCTTTAGTTGTAAGCACTGGGCAATTTCTTATTTGATGACCACTCTACCACAACCATAGCAACCATCCATACCGGCTAGGCACTTACCATTATGCTTCCTTCCACACTTTACACAAGTAGACCTAGTCACATAAGATCCACTACCATTCTCTCCTTGAGGTTTGGGGTTAGACACCCTATCTTCATTATACTTAGGATTCTTAAAGAAACCTTGCCCGAAAAACCTTGGTTGTACTCTAGGACAACCATGTCCATCGGATCTTTCTGTAGAGGAATTATCATCATCACTTCTAAACCTCTTTTTCTCCTTAGAACTCTCTTTGAGTTTCTCTTCTTCAACCCTTTGGGCACAAACCATAAGATGAGAAATATTCATATCATGATCAAGCATAGCCGTACGGCATTTTTTCACTACTAAGTTGGACACACCCGACACAAATTTAATCATTTTAGACCAAGGTTGGCTAATACAAATGGAGCGTATCTTACCAATCGAGTGAACGTCCTAGCATAATCCTTAATACTCATACCACCTTGCTGAAGGTTAATAAACTCAAGTATCCTAGCCTCTCTCATCTCTAAAGGGCAAAACCAATCAAGAAAACCATTCTTAAACCTTTCCCACTCCATGGGATCCGCTTCTACCGGCCTCGCTTCTTTCTATTGATTGAACCAAATCGGAGCAACACCTTTCAATTGGTAAGCAGCCAATTCCTCCTTCTTTACCGGAGTCACTCCCAAAAAGTCCAACGCCTTAGAGACCTCATTTATAAAATCTTGAGGATCTTCCTCAATCTTTGACCCATAAAATTCCGGAGTTTCTATCCCGTCTTGAGTCAGCAATTGAAAACGAAACCTAATCTTCTCTTTAGCCACTTGATCTATCAAAGGATCAACCGAAACTTGAGGAGCTTGAGGAGGATCCTTGATCAACATTTTCTCCCTCAATTCCACCAATGTAAGCTCATTGATTAATCATGTCCTGTAGACCACCGGGTAAGGATTAGGAGAAAGATCTTATAGAGTTAAACTCTATGGCACGACTTAAAAATAATGAAGAAGTGAAGTTTCCTAATCATCTTGTAGCCTCTCATTCATAAATGTGGCGCGCTTCACACTTATGAACAAGACTCTACTAGACGTGGCTTATGAGATATCATCCTAGAATCATTCTAAACCTTGTGCTCTGATTACTAAGTTTTTCATGACCCAGGGGTACCCCCTAGAAGTAACATGGCGTACAGAACCCCGAAGGACTCCATACAAGCCACTTAGTCCTCATAAGAAATAGAAAAATAAGAGTAAAAACATAATTCAAGTCTAAAATTTTTCATGAACGAAAGCGAAAGTTTAGACACTAGTCTCAATATAGTCATCTATTACAATCTTTGAATGAAATAGGGCCTAGTCCATACAACATGTCCAAAAGGGGGAAATATATGAAAGGAACTACAACATAGGAAAAAGTCATCCTCTAACAATGAGGACTCACTAAAAAGCTTGGAAGATACTCAAGTCCAAGCTCTAGCCACTAGAATGATCACCTTGAGAACCGAACCCTACACTTGCGGAAAATGTAGGAAAAGTAAGTGTTAGTACAAAAATGCACTAAGTATGACAACCATGCATAAAAACATTGAAAACATGATAAAAGGTACATTTCATTTGAAAGAATGCACTTTACCAAGTTTAAACATCATCATAAAGATAGTGGAAAAGCATAAGTCATAAACACAGTCAATTCATAGATCATCATAACATAAGAGAAACACTTCATAAATAACCTCAAAGCGTACTTGTGCAATGCATGGATAAGACCCCATAAATCTCACCCATGCTAAGTAAACCTCCTTAGGCCATCATTCATATTCACACATTTAAGACCTTGAAAACTCATATAAAAGCTTCGTGAGTAACCATAGTTCATAATTCATATTCTTGTCCTTGTGTTTGTGGGAATAATCCTTAACCGGCATGAGACCATGTGAGCTTAACATGGAATTCGGTATTACCCACACCGAAAAGGGTTGTCCTACTTGCCTAAGGTAGAATCATATTTTTAGCTTAGGTGGATCCACTAGCTAAATATCCTATGGGGGCACATAGTTCATGGGAGAAGGAGATTGCTTCTAGAAACTCGGACTCAACTACTGTAAAAGGTCTCCATCTCATGAGACATACTTTGGGAACCCGGACTCAACTAGTGTAAAAGGATCCCATTTGGAAGTCGGACTCAACTAGTGTAAAAGCTTTCTTCTCATATTAAATATCCACTCGGTGCTAAGCATTTATTCCCACGGAGTACATATTAAGTCATAACTTGATTCATTAATATAGCTCAATAGATAATGCGTGAGAATAACCTTTCACATCCATGTCTACATATAGATTCAATAGGTGTGAAAAGTCTTTCAACCTTAGAATCTTCATATTGTGAGAAAACCTTTCACGTCATATCATATTCATGCATAAGTATGTATATGAGAATACCCTTTCAACAACACAACAACTACATCATAATCATAGACACTTCACTCTCAAAGTGTTCTTAAAACATATACAAAAACTTCATAAAACATGCATAATATCATGTTTTGCCCTTTCAAGGGTTCAAAGGTCATATCAATCAACACATCTAGAATTCACTACATTAGACATGGATACTATCATAATTCAAGTAACCCAATCACTACAGGCATAATCTCATAACATTCTTCTTTCATCGACAAACCCACATCATAAGATCATAATTGGGAAATATGGGGATTTCATGGGTTCTTGGGGATTACAACATAAAACAATAAAAAATCATCAATTCACATATAATATAACATAATTCAATCATTAGAATCAATTTTGAAAGGAACCAATGACTTTGGAATCAAACCCTAACTTTTGGGGATATCTATCTTTGAAATTAAGGTTTTGAAGGGACTCCATGGATGAAAGCTATACATGGATGAAGGACTACCATACCTTATCAATGAAGCCCAATTAATTTGGTGAAGAACCTTGCTCTTTGAACCCTAGCTCCAACTTACTTCTTCTTCTTTTTATTCTAGTTCTAAAGAGGGAATATTTGGTGAGGATGAAGTTTTGGGAATTGATTTGGGTTTTAAGAATAATGAGTCAAATGAATTTATTTAGGGGTCTAAAATCCTTATATATGTGGTCTAGATTAGACTAAAATGACACAACTTAATATTAATTAAAATGGGAAACACCAAAAATACCCCTTTAGCTTAACCACCAAGACTGCTCCCAGGTCACATTCCACGAGACCATGCTGATGGGACATAGTTGGACCCACGGTCCATGCTGGTCAATCGTGGTTTGGTGACTGGGGCTTTTGGACAAACCACGGACCCTCCACCCATGAGGCGTGGACCCACCAACGGGGCGTGGGTCATGCCGTTGGTCACTGTCAAGCAGTTTCTAGGGGTCCTTCTCAAAGGCCCATGGTTGGTCCTTGAGGGGTAGTACCTTGACGTTCCAATATGAAATCCTCTACTTTAAGTACGGTGAGTTACATTCATGACTCTAACCCTCAGTTTAAGCTCTAGTTTAGCCTACTAATTTCTGGGATATTACACAGATGATAGACAAGGGAACCCTATGCAACTTGCCTATCTCGTTGATGTAAAGTATGGCGTAATCCTCCGCTGAATTTTTAGTCTTGATAGCCAAGAAGTAAGCTGACTCAGTGACTCTGTTCACTATCACCCAAATGGAGTCATGTTGTTTGCGATTACGAGGTAAACCCGTAATGAAGTCCATGTTTATCACTTCCCACTTCCATAGAGGAATGATAATCTCTTGAGTCACACCTCCTTGTTTCTGATGTTCTACTTTAACCTATTGACAGTTAGGACACTTAGCCACAAAATCTGTGATGTTTCTCTTCATGTCGTTCCATCAAAAGACTTCTCGTAGATCACGGTATATCTTAGTGGCACCCGAATGAATAGAATACCTTGAATTATGGGCTTCTGTAAGGATTTGCTTCCTCAAATCACCCACATTAGGAACACATAAGCGACCCTGGTAACGAAGCACACCATCTCGTCCTTAAGAGAAAACCTCAACTATTTGTTGATGAACTATACGTTTTAACTAAAGTAATATAGGATCGCTATCCTGTTTTTCCTTAACCTCCGCTGCCAATGAAGATTCTAACCCATTCTAAACTATCACACCACCATTTGACATATCCATAAGCCAAACTCCTAAGCGAGCAAGCCGGTGAACATCTTTGGCTAATTTTTTCTTCTCTTCCTCAATATGTTCCACACTACCCATGGATAGTCTGCGGAGGGCGTCATCTACTATAATGGCCTTACCCAGATGGTAGAGCACATTCATGTCATAGTCTTTGAGGAATTCAAGACATCTTCTCCGACGAAAATTCAACTATTTCTTGGTGAACACATACTGGAGTCTCTTATGATCTGTGAACACATCAACATGAACACCATACAAGTAGTGTATCCAAATATTTAGGGTAAACACTACCGCTGCAAGCTCGAGGTCATGAGTTGGGTAGTTCTTATCGTGGACCTTAAGTTGTCTAGATGCATAAGCTATGACCTTACCTTGCTGCATCAACACACAACCTAGGCCGACCCTGGATGCATCACAATAAACAACATAACCTTTGACCCATCTGGTAGAGTCAAGACATGAGATGTTCAGTTCCGAGAAGATTTTCTCACACTCATCTGACCACTAAAATGTGACATTCTTCTGAGTCAACTTGGTTAATGGGGAAGCTATGGATGAAAATCTTTCAATAAACCTTTAGTAGTAACTGGCCAAACTCAAGAAACTTCTGACATCAGTTGGAGAGGTGGGTCTAGGCCAGTGTTGTACTACCTTAATTTTCTGAGAATCCACTAAAATCCCTTCGTTGGATATCACATGATCAAGGAAAGCGATGGACGGTAACCAATATTTACATTTGATGAACTTAGCGAATAGCTGGCGATCTTTGAGGGTTTGCATAACAACTCTCAGATGAGTCGCATGCTATTCCTCACTCCGAGAATAAATGAGGATATCATCAATGAAGATGATGATGAAAAAGTCCAAATATTGTTTGAACACCCTGTTCATTAAGTCCATGAAAGCTGCAGGAGCATTCGTTAGTCCAAAAGACATAACTACAAATTCATAGTGACAATACCGAGTCCTAAAGGCTATCTTCGAGATGTCACTATCCCCAACTCTGAGCTGATGATAGCCTGATCTGAGGTCTATCTTAGAAAAAAACTAGCACCTTGAAGTTGGTCAAACCAGTCATCAATCCTGGGGATGGGATATTTGTTTTTTATTGTGACTTTGTCAATTGACGGTAGTAAATGCACATTCAGAGGGAACCATCTTTTTTCTTCACGACCAACACTGGAGCACCTCATGAAAAGATATTGATCTTATGAAGCCCTTATCTATAATTTTTTTCAATTGATCTTTCAATTCCTTTAGCTCAGCTGGATCCATTATGTAAAGAGGAATCGAAATAGGCTGGGTATCTGGAAGGAGATCTATTCCGAAGTTGATTTTCCTTTTGGGATGAACTCCGAGAAGATTGTCTGGAAACTCATTTACGACTGGGAGTGACTCAAGAGTTAGGGTTTTGGAGTTTGAATCCTTAACCCAAATAAGATGATAGATACCCTTTAGAAATCATTTTCTTGGCCTTAAAGTAAAGATATATCGACATACAAGCATTGGGTTACTACCCTTCCACTCTAAGACTAGATCATTTGAAAACTGAAACTGAACGATCATAGTTCTACAATCGACTGAGGAATAACAAGAATATAACCAATCGATGCCTAGAATGATATCAAAATCTATCATTTCTAACTCTAGAAGGTCTGTTGAGGTGACTTTCTGGGAAATTGTGATAGGGAAATTTATGTATACCTGTCTAGCTATAACTGGGTCACCAACTAGAGTAGAGACTGAGAAGGGTTCTGAGAGAGTTTTTGGACTGACACCGAAGTTTACTACTATATAAGGAGTTACAAAAGAAAGTGTAGCCCCTGGATCTAACAATGCATAAATATCTAAACGAAAGATTTGTAATGTACTAGTGACCACATCAGGAGAATCTTCTTGGTCCTGGCGAGCCTGAAGAGCATACAACCTATTCTGGCACTGACCACCATAGTACCAGACGAGGCACCCTGCTGAGTGGGGCGACCCGTTGGAGCTGCTAAAGTTGTAGACTAAGCCATGTTACCTCATTGTCCTTGCCTAGTAGAAGGGAAATCATTCAACCTATGACCAGATTAACTACACCCAAAACACCCCTCTCTTCCAAAAAGACACTCGCTCGGATGGTTCTTATCACACTTTGGATAAAATGGAAAAGTCATGTCACCTAAAGCACTCCCTTGAGACTTAGAGCCTGATGCCCTTCTTTTCTGATCTTGTCGAAACATGGGGGATGGAGCGCTAACCGATGAAGGCGCTAGGGCTGTAGACCTTTGTTGATATTGTGAGCGATTCTCATCGCCCTACTTATGTTGAAAGTATTCATAATTGCATGTTCTAGCCTTCTTGTTATCCTTAGTCGTTTCCTTGAGCTTATCTCCCTCAACCTACTGAGCATGGGTCATTAGTTTGGAGATATCCATATCCTCTAATAGCATAGTATTCATGCACTCGGTCTTCACCAGATCGGATACTCCAATTAAGAACTTGCTCATTTCTGTTCTCGGATCGACACCCATATATGGAGCATACCTGGAGAGCTGGGTGAACTTTAGCTCATATTCTTAGAGTGACATCGAACCCTGCCTCAAGTTCATAAACTCCTGAGCCTTAGCCCCCTTCAACTCTCTCGAGAAGAATTTGTCCAGAAAAGCTCCAGCAAAAACAATCCCAAGTCACAGAAGCTGCATTTGTACCCCAGTTGTCTTTCCACAACGTGAACCAGATATGAGCCACATCCTTAAGTTGATAAGAAACTAGCTCAACACAGTCAATACTAGTCACTTCAATTACCTCAAGAATCTTCTTGAACTCATCAATAAAGTTATGTGGAGGACCAACCTTTGACCATAGAAGTTCTGGCAAATTCATACGAACAAAGTCTCAAACCCTAGATGTAGCTAATCCAACAGTGGTGTTTGCAGGAACTTCAGCCTGCTAATTGTTCTGGTTGGCTACGGTCTGAGCCAAAAGCTGGATCACATTACGGAAATCTGCATTTGTAACCTCATCGTTTGGGACTAGAGGAACTATGTTACCACTGCATGTGTTAGCTATATGAGGAGGCATGACCTGAAACACATAACGACGGATTAGAAAAGAGAAGTTGAATCACATTTCACGCACAATGGGAATAGCAAAAGAAGTGAAGTTTTTCCTAGAACACATCGTAGCCTCCCCCTCATAGGTGTGGCGCGTTTCACACTCATGAAAGATACTCTACTTAGTACGGCTTTCAAACACCATAGGACTCTTGAACCTGATGCTCTAATACCAAGTTTGTCACGCCCCGAGGCTACCCCCTAGACGTAACATGGGACCTAGTATCACAAGTGACCCTAAGCTAACCTTGAGTCTGGAATATCACAAGCATACTGAATATATACCTAATATAAGCGGAAGCATACCTAATAAATGAGTCAAAACTAAAAGACTTCAAATAAAGATATATCTAAATATCTGAGTGACACAACCCCAAAACTTAACACTGACTCTGTGTCTGAAAGCTTTTACTAATGATGAGTTGTTGGGACAATTCTCCAGCTAACTCAAAAAAATACTGAAAGACTAAAAGTAAGCTAACCAAACCAAACATAAAGAAATGCCCTTGAACTATGAGGACTCACCACTGAAGTTGTTGAGTATGGGCTAGAAATTATAGTAAGTGTGATCTGGATGATGGCTTGAATCTATATCATAAAATGATGTAGCGCAAAGTATGTGTCAATACTTTGAATGTACTGAGCATGCAGGATATAGATACTAAGTTGAACGATAAAAACAGAACAATATAATACTGGCAATATAGATTGAGCATGGCAATAGGTTGTATTGAAGTATAACTGAAAACTGAGCTAGATGCAATGACCAAGTACTAATCATGAAGATAACATGTTGAACTAAATATTGAAGTAAATGCTGATAACATGGTCAATTCACTAAGAGTATGATTGTGAGAGTTACTATTAACCGGCATAAACCACATGAGCTAAATGTGGAGTCCAACATATATGCCCCATCGAGAGGATCCAATATACCTTGTTAGGGGATAGAGGTATGAATATTGTGGCATGATCACTAAAACTAATCCCCAACAAAGGGGACTTCTTAACCTACGTTGTCACGTAGTTCTGGGACTGTGAGGGTACGCTAAACCCTAATTCAACTCGGTGTTATGTCTACACCCAACTGAATATGTATATAGCTAAAATGCAACTGAAATACTGAGTAGCTCAAAATACTGAAATGCTATCTGAAAATGCAACATAAATATACCGAAAGATATGACATTCGAGTTCTGAAGCATGATGTTCTAAACTACGAAAAACTATCGCCTCTTTTGGGGCTAAACTTGAAGAAGACCTCTGCTTATTCTTGGGAAAACTATCGCCTCTTTTCTCTTCTTTTCGTTTTAAGTTGGATGATTTTAGGAGAGTGAGGATTATAGGTAGTTCTAACTAGATTATTAGTCTTAGACTGAGTAAAATGACGTAGTTTAAGCATTAAACTACGTAGTTTAAGTACCAAACGCAAAGGGGAAAAGACTAATGCGACCCTAACTTAAAAGTTGATGAAGTGACTTCAAGACTGGCTTCACAGGTGATGTGTCGTGAAATCATAGCATATTTGATGCTCAAAACTAAGGATTAATGTGAGAACTTGAGTGTGTTTATGTATATATGATGTGTTTGTTGATGTTTGAACAGGTAAAACACTTAGGCGCAAAGGATAAAAAAAATGAGAAGGAAATGAACTGAAGTAACACCACAGATCCCTAGACGGGCCATGGTCATGATGACGAGCCATCTGGGGGCTCGTGAAGATGAGACAATGAAGGCTAAGGAAGTGACCAAGTGCAAGTGAAGACCACGGAACCCCAGACGGGCCGTGATCCACTTGACTGGCCGTTTGAAGGCCCGTGAGAAAGAGAAAGTGCAAAGTTGTGCAGACCAAGTGTTGACGAAAGTCCAAGTGAGTCTAGATGAGCCGTAGTGAAGTTCACAAGCCGTATTACTGCTCGTGAAGAGGAGGCAAGAAGTCCAGTAAGGAGTCAAAGTTGAATACAGGTTCACAGAGCACTAGACGAGCCGTCTAGCATCAGACGAGTCGTCTAGTTGCTCGTGGTAACCATCAGTGAAGGAAGTCCATTTCGCATAAGTACGGGATAATGGCAGGCCTCACGAGCCGTCTGGCACGTGACTAGCCATCAAGTTGTCTGTGAGGTGTCCCAACAAGTCGGTCCAACTTCGAGTAGGACTCATTTTTACAGATTATTTAATTATCTAGGGTTTTATTTTTGAAGACTACTTTTCATCGTACGAAGTAGGAGATACTTTTCATATTCTAAGCTTGGTTTTTATCGACTATTGTGAAATCAAACTTCGTGATTGTGATCAAGTTTTCGATAATCAAGATTTCTTGTTGGTTTGCAATTATTGTAAGTTACTTTTCATTATGCTTTCAAAAATGATTACTATTTTTTCTCTTGAAAGTATGAGCGGCTAAACACCATAACTAGGGTTGTGAGAACCATAACGAAAATCTAGTATCAAATTCGAAATACGACTAAAGTGTGATTGTTAGTTGCGCATGTGATTCTTGCTTTCATTATAAGTTCTTTCAAATAAGTGCACGCATTAGAACTTGTCTGTATTTACCACTTGTTCGAGAGAAAGGTGGTAATTAGGAAAAAGTGAAATTGAATCCTATCTGTTTGTAGTGAAAATTGAAGCTCGAGAGAAGTGAATTTCAATAACAAACATTGCAAGGGTAAACTTGAAAACATTTTAAAATCGAGAGGAAAAGAATGAAAGTCATCTAATAGGGCTGAGAAGCATTTAGATGTATCTAACTTGCTAGGAACATGTAATGCTAACAACTGACCACTACTCGTATACGATTCAATACTAAGCGAAAGTCATGGGGAACACAATCCTAGTCTCATAAACCAACTACTACAATCTCGAAGTTAAAACGATTTTTACTCATGTTAACCTGAACATTAAATTAAACATTACTTACTTAAAATACCAACCAACCCCATATTTAGTTTCCAAAATTACTTTCTTTTGGAAATAATAGCAACCACTGAGTAAGAGCATCAGTAAAGTTATTTCTGTATGCAAATTATATGTGGGATCGACCTCAACTCAGTTGAGTTCTATAAATTGACATTGACCGTTTATACTTCTTAATTGAAGTGTAAGTTTGGACGTATCAATGGGCCGTCAAGAGCACCACGGCCCGTCAAGTGGGTCGTGAAGATGCTATGAGGATTGGGCTTCACTATTTCAGGCATAAATTTTTACTCCAAGTTTGGAATTAGGCAAACTCGGTAGTGTCAGAAAGAGGATTCAAAGATCTTTAATTTGATAGGTTATGGGCCACCTAATTCGTTTTGTGCTGAAAATTATGATTGTTTCAAGTTGACCCTAAGCTCCAAATTTGATAAGTTTCCTTCACGGACAACTTTACGGTTCGTGTGAAGCTTCACGGACCGTCTAGGTAGAAACCTCACTTAAAACTGACGAGGTGACCTTAAAGAGGGGCTTGATAGGATGTCTAAGGCATGATGGCCCATCTAGTGGGTCATCATGTTGCTCTGCCCGACAGGGCTTCACTAAAATGAATATAACTCTTTACTCTGGGCTCGAAATTAGGTAAATTTGGTGGCGTTGGAAAGAGGGCTCAAAGACCTTTAATATGATAGTTTGAAGTTGCCCCAACACTCAAGACCTAACTTGGATGCAACTTCTTTGACTGGGTGACTTATACAAACCCCTAGACGGGTCGTCCAAGTCACCACAGGTCATCTAGGGCGCCATCTAGGTGACCCTTCCTAGGGCAGTCTTGGATGGTCACTCACGACATCCTTAACGAATCATAGTCCCTTACACAGACCATCTAGGATGTCTTGAAGGGTCCATGGTCCATTTTGGATTCGTGGGCTTGCCCAAATTTCCCCTTTTAGCCATTTATCGAAGTCTGAGGTGTTACAAACCCTTAGCTAGAAATCCCTTCTTAAGCGGCACCCTGAACGCTAAAGCGACTTCTGCTTAAGCGATGCCAGAACCGCTTGGGCGGCTGCACCAACAAAGTGCACCAACCAAATAAGCTATGTTCCAACAGACTCCGCTCGAATGCTCAGAATTAGTTCAAAATTTAAATATGTGCACACAAACGAACTATATATGTTACCCCATCAAATTTGACATTCTAAACTCAATCGAGATGTCAAAACTTCCAATGAAAGTCGTATCGATAAAAAGTGAGTCTCGCATTCAAGCTCCATTTATTAAGCTAAAATCCACACAATAGCTTGAAATGAGCCCAGGAGCCTTGGGGCTGCCCCAAAGGTCCTTCTAGATCAAACTCGACGTTCTAGAGCTAACGGAACCATCTGAATTGTATTCTAAGGTCGTTTGCTTGAAGTTTTGACCAAAGTCAACCATTCAAGTTTCTAAAGCTCAAAAACATACAAACTCGAATAAAAACCAAACGAATGACCATGTGACTGAATTATCAGTTCCAACAAGTCATAAATGACCACTATAGAAAAGCTCTAAACACCGAAAATAAAGCAATACATAAAAAATGGCATGGATGATCATTATAGTGTGGATGGAGACTATTTTGTATTATTAAATATTTTGACGTTAGAGTTGACGGTTTTTGAACTTTAAATTGTGACATCGTAAAGATTGTTTATTCTACCAATTTTTCAAGATATGTATGTTTTATCAAGTTAATCGTCTTCAACTCCAATTTTAACAATTTCAAATAAAGTGACAAAATATTTATAATAACACGTAGTAGTTCATATAATAGATCAAATTTATGACATTATGTGACTAATTATTTTTAGATATTACTCTTGTAGAGCAAATTCTAAATATTATTTTTTGCAAAAAAATACTTAGGCAAACAAAACTCCAACTTTGAAAATTTCAAATAAAGTGAATATTGTTTTAATTTTCATGATCAAATGCGCACCGAGTCTCTTTGCTAAATGACTACTTTCAAAACTTTGGCCATGAAATTTTTTGTACATTTCTTTGTAGATTTGTTTTTAATTTTGTTTGAGAATCACCGGTTTAGCAATGAAATTTTTCAATACAACTTGAAGTTGTATTTGAAATTTGGAAAACATTTAAAACTTTATTTTCACTTTTATTATATTTTTCGTTCTCAAATTTACGTACCCTAATTTTTTCTGTGTTTATTAAATTAATGTTATTAGATAATATTTCATATTTTAATCATAATTCATATATTTTTTGATGGAAAATACATGCAACCAATTACTAATTACAAAAATAATAATCAATAACTTTAATCATCAGTGTCATTGCTGCAAACTAGCTAGTGTATTTGAATGTCCACATAGGTCAGAATCAAATTATATTAATTGACCTTTTCTCATTTTAATGTTCTTAATGTGTGTTTCAAATGTGACCATTTACATCTGAATATTCTTTTAAATTCACATCCATCGATCTAAATATGTTGTGCCTTAGGGTCCCAACACTTAGGGGGTGCTTGTGGCTTATCACTTTGTTTTTAATTGTTTTTTAATTAATTTTTATATTAAATCTTAATGATTAAATTGATAACTCAATCATAACTATCGACTACCAAAAAATCAATTATCGATAAGTCAATATATTAATACCTTAGAATGAATTAGCATGTTTATAAATCAATAAGTGAAACTGAATCGCTATGCAGTCCTAAACTTGGGTTTTTACAAACTTGAACATAATCTTCTATAACGATTCCGCACGTGTACAAACCAATAATCAATAAGCCGAACCAAGAAACTTTAAACCAAATTGAACTGATCGATACACAACACTGAATTTATTCAAAACTTAAAAGACAATTTTTAATGAAAAATATTTCATAATAAGCTAATGTAATTTATTCAAAAACAAAATTATTACTGTGACAGTGACCGGAACTTCCTCAGCATTATCTGGTCCTTCCTAATAGCCACAAACTTTCAAGACGAGAGTTCAAAGAAATTTCCTTTCACAGACAAGGGTAAAATAGTCATTAAACATTTGCTTATGTTTACACAATCAGTTCCTGAACAAAGCCGCCTCATCAGTCAGTAGTTATTCTAGCTAGAGAGTCCTCAAGTAATAAACATACAAGAGAGAATATATATATATATACATATATTTTTGGTTTTTCACATCGTGTTCGTTTGTTATTCATATTGAAATCTCAGTATTCTAGATTTGCGCTGCTTAGGACCCCATTCAAGGGGAAATGCTCCTTATCAATGATTTTTTCATATCTAGGAATCGAATATGAGACCTTTGGATAACGAAGGACCAAAGATTTTTTTATATCTTGGAATTGAATGTAAAACCTTTGATTAAGAAAAAAACAATTTCATTCACTGCACATCCTTTTGGCGGTAAAGAGAGAATTGAAGGAAGAAGATAAAAGTGTGATTCTTTTTTTTTCCCCTTTTCTTTTCCAAGTGAGTTGGAGAGTTGTGGATGGCCAACCTAGCTATTGTGTGTTAGTACATTAATAGGGTTCCTATTCAAATGCCTTATTACTTTTATATTTTTATCACTCAAAGTCCCAAACTTTCATAAGGTAAGTTATTACTCTTCTCAATAAAAAATATATATATATATAAAAAAATGTCAAAGTTTGAGAAGGAACTAAATGAAGAAAACAAAGTCCCTAATAGTCCGACATGTCACTACAAACTCAAGCAAGAACTTAATATTTTATAGTTTTTTAGACTCAAAAGAAATACTAATATATAGAAAATTATTTTTACTGTTATTATTCTATACCAGTCCTATAAAGCCTACTCAAAAACTCACACTGAATGCTAAAAAGTAAAGTCTTTGGGTTGCAGCCTTTTGCAACTAGATATAATCTTCATCTTTTAAAGCTGGCAGATTTACTCCCTCACCCCCACCCCCCCTTCCTACTCCTCCACCCACCCCTTTAATTTCCACAACAATTAGAGATGGCTTAATTTCATCTTTCCTTTGGCCTTTCTTCTCTACTAATAACTTCATTAACTTAGTTATATATTTTTCAAATTACAATTGAAGAGAGAGTTAGATCAAAAAGCGAAAAAGATGTTGGACTATAACTGGGGAGAGCAATCATCTGTTATGCTTTCGAACGACGAGCAAAATCAAGAAAATGACCAAAATCGTGACTTCTTTGACCCTTATGGGCCTAATACTCAAACTTTCACTGAAAATCCATACCCTCATCAACATTTTCCTACCATTCAACAACAAAATCATCAATTTTTTCACACCCAAAACAACCCTACTACCCTTTATGACCCACGTGGTTATGAAACTTGTTACACCCCCCACCCCCAAAGTTCAATCCTACAACAAAATAGTGGGTTTATGGTTGTGCCAAAAAGTGAACCACATCAATTTGTGGGTAGTGGTGGAGGAATTGATTTTGGGAGTAGTAGTAATAGTAGTAGAATTGGGTTGAATTTAGGTGGAAGGACTTATTTTTCATCTTCTGAAGATGATTTTGTGAATCGACTTTATCGACGCAGTAGAGCAGTTGAAACTGGTTCAATAATGAATACTCCTAGATGTCAAGCTGAAGGTTGTAATGCTGATCTTACTCATGCCAAACACTATCATAGAAGACACAAAGTTTGTGAATTTCACTCCAAAGCTTCTACTGTTATCGCCGCTGGCTTGACTCAACGATTCTGTCAACAGTGCAGCAGGTTATCTTATTTTGCCTCTTCTCATATTACATTAACCATACCGTATTTCATCAAATGATTGGAGTTTGGAAATTGAGGAATCGTTGATCCCGAGGGCATTTGAGTCCAGTAATTTTGAGTAGTACTTTTTTTTGCTTGTTATAGGAATTACAGCTTTTTCCATTCTGGTTTCCTCAATAAAACTAATCATCTTTCTAAATCATAACAGGTTCCATTTGTTGTCGGAATTTGATAACGGGAAGAGAAGTTGCAGGAAACGTTTAGCAGATCACAATCGAAGGAGGAGGAAAAATCAACAAGCGAACTTAGAAAACAGCAATAAATCTCAACTTGATAGTACCAGAAATTCACCATCCCACACTCTTGCTAGTAAGTTTTTTTTCTCACAATTAATATTTTGTGATTTTAAACTATTTAGTGTAATAATTAGTGATTTTATGTTATTAGGGTCTCCAGCTGATTCAGGAGCTCATTGTTCATCAGTGACAGTAGCAATTTCTCCACCAAGAATCTCACTTGATGTTTTTAGGCAAGGACCATAATAAATTATGCTAAGTATCACTTCTTAATTAATTATTACTATATATCTAGCTACTAATAGAGTAAAATGATTAATATGAAGTATTAAGAATTATATGTTAACCTTTTTAATTATTAATTAGTATGTATTATTAGAATTATGTTAATCCTTGTATTTCGTAGGGGACTTTTAATTGTATTAATGTCACATGTAGCAAGAAACATATATTAATTATTAAGAATTCAAGTTGTTTTTTCACTTATGAATGCTATATTTTGTCTCTTAGCTTTTTTATTTAGTTCATGAATCCATTGAAGAATCTGTATTATTTAACTTGTTATAGCATGTTGTCTATCTTATTTTAGAATTAATTAATTTCACTTGTTATGAACGAATTGAACTACTCATAATTATTATTTTGATAATATATAGTACAAAAATTAAAACTCTAAGTTTCTTTTTTGGTACAAGACTTGGACATGGCAGGTAAGCTCATGCAGGTGTATTACCATTTATAGTGTATGCATTATTTTATTTTGTCTGCTACTTTGATATTTTATTATTCCTGAAAAGTGGCAGTAAAAAAAGTAGAGGTAAATAAAAAATAAAATAATTTTCATGTGGTAAAAATAAGTGATTGTGAAAGTGATAGCTATTTCTATTGGTGAATATACTGCTAAGGGTATAAGAGGTCCACAAGTCAAGCTGTCTCCTGCATGGAAGCTGTTTTTGATCAAAAAATATTTATGTGGTGAGGGTCCACTAAACTATATATTATTATAAGGATTTGAATGAACAATTCTACATCAACATCTTTTTTTTAAAAATTTCTTATAACTAATTGATTTTCTTTAAGAGAATTTTTGTTGATGTTTACTCTTATGAGTTATGTGTCGTGGTGGGGGTAGGTGCATTAATCAATATGTTTGTGATTCTTTGACCTTTCTTATCACAAACAACAAAAATTCATAAATGATATCATTAGTATAAATCATTTTTAAAACTATTAAATTATCTATTTTATGGTTATGATCAATTTCTTAAACTCTATTATTATATTTCTAGGGGATTCAAAATATATTTAAGTGCATTAAAAATATTTTTTAAATACTTTATATTTATATGGTGTAATTTTTTTGCTAAGGGGATTTGGGTAAAACACCCTTAGCCTCTTCTAGATCTACCCTTGCTTCCATAATTCCATATTTCCATTCATTCTTTTTTTCATCCTCTATACTGAAAAGTGATGTTCATTTTTACTTATCATTTTTTGTATATTAAAAGAAATATATATATTTTTTTTCATATTTTATCCACAATATTAATTACTTATTTTTTAATATCTAAGATTATAAATCAATTAATATGTATGGTGATAAAATATTCATATTGATCATTAGTTTTTAAAGAACGGCAAAATTTAAAATAGACAAGTAAAAATGAACATCATATATGCAACATAAAGTTAAATTTATTAAAATAGGATTAAAGGCAAATAAATTTGATCCGATCACATGTTTTGTTTTTTTGGCTAGAATCTGACGAAACTAACACCAAATTAAGTAATCATAAGGATTAAAAGTAAAATAATTCATTACTATCAAAATCTGAAAATAGAAAGACTAGAAAGAGATTATGAATTTAAACAAGGATTGATTGTTACAATCTAGAAAAAAAGAGATGTCCACACTCCCACGCAAGAAGTTATTTATAGAACAAAATCTCTTATATAATCTTACAAAAATGTTAGTCTAGATTCTTAAAATGTCTATTCTAGATTACACTTGAGTACGTATGATTACGTGGTCACAAATCATCACAGTTTTGCGATTGATTGTTGATAATTTCGTTATTATCATGTTTTGTGCATCGGATAAAATAGAGAGTCCAAGCCTAAAGATATTGCTTCCCCATGTTAAATTAGATGTCATTCATAAATATTTTATTATTATTTACGAGAAACTCTTGATTTCAAAATCTACTAAGGTTCGATCTCATCTCCTTTTTCCAATCATGATTTCATGCATCGATATCAACATTAGTTTTAGAAGGGCTAAAAATTCACCCCATCTATCATGAGAACTTATTTGTTTCTCCCTACATTTTCTTTTCTAGAGTACAAAAACCACAGAGTTTGGTGTAACTTTGATAAGTCAAACGGTGAAACCCTTTTAGAATTATTATTTTTAATCAATAATAAACCATGATAAGGTTAATGACTTTTATATATTTCTTCCAATTTATATCACTTGGATGATGTTGATCTAATACATTTCTTAAGAAATCTTTCACTAAAGGTTAAACTCTAAATTTGACTATTATCATTTTAAGTAGTCATTTTAAACTAAAAGTATGGAAGAGAAAAAACTCTTTTGATGTTAAAATATTGAACAAGTAAAATGAAATATTTATTTTAATATAAGAGTAAAATAAAATGAAACGAATAATGTAATAAGACAAAATACTTTATACAATATATTAAATTACATGATAAATTTAAGATGTATTTTTGGAAAGGATAAAACAATATTATCTTCAATGTATCATAAGTGGTTTGAATTTTTTGCTTCTTCCACCTATTTGACTACTATTGCCCTTAACATTAATGTTTTGGCTTAAAAATGTCTCTCCCTCCATGTTCTATTGACTCCAATAGTCTTTTACGATGACAAAAAAGTACACCCCTTATTTTAACAAAATTATGAGATGATATATGTGAATTTTAATTAAATAAATAGTAATGATTTATTGGTCCACATGAATGTTAGACTCAACCCATCCAAATTAGTATTAAAGGGCAAATAAGATTCAATGAAGGGTAAAAGTAAGAGTGCTTTTAAACTAGAAAATAAACGTTAAATATTATTGAAGTCCAATAAATAAAATGAAGGGCAAACTTAAATCATTTTCAATATATTGGAGATATTTTTTTTATCTGTTTTCATAAAATAAAATAAAAATTATAGTAATAAATGGGTGGTAATTTCATATGGTGTATATAGTAATTATTATGAGTTGGTAATTTGTCTTTAGTGTTATGATGATAGGAAGAGTTGACGTATAGAGGTTGGTTTACCTTCAATGTTTTCTTTGAAACTTCCACGAAATTTAACACCACATTTTGCCTCATTCCTTCTACACATTGAGTTGATATTCATACTTCTCTCTTCACGTCATTTTCATAATAATAATAATTATTTAAAAAAATTAATTAGAAAATATAATTTTTATTAATATCAAAGTGCTAGTTACAAAACTAAACGAGACAGGTCACCCATTTCTAAAAAAAGAAGAAGAGAAAAGTATTAAAAATATCGGTAAACTTGGTGTGGACTATTTGTTTTATTCTTAAACTATTGAAAGTTTTAAAAATATCTTTTATTTTGACTAATTGAACTTAAATATACCCTCGATCTTGCAACATGAGCGAAATACACTCCTAAATTTCGGTTTGAGCTAGTAGGGTAGTGGACAGAGTTTCAAGGTCTTAGGTTGAGTTTTGGGTGTTATAGGCGAGATGTTGAGATTTTAGCCTAAAGAGAGGTCCAGTAGGATATTTCTATCCATTGACTTTTTTTGAAGATCCGACAATTTCATTGAATCTGGAATGTCGAATTTAGTGGGATGGCATGTCCAACTAATTTTTATCGGACCTCAAACTATTTTCGAGGGTCCAATAGAGTCCTTTTTCTTGAAATAAAACAGCTGATTTTTTGGTTTCTGGTGCAAGTATTTTAGATCATCGTGATTGCGACCAAGGGGCTCGCGTTCGCGATGAGTAGCTTCAGTGTCCTTTGCGATCGCGAGAGTTAGTGGATCGCAATCGCAATGACCATTTTTTACTTGGACAGAGCCTAATTTTGGGATTCTTCCCCCCTTTTCATATTCCATCATTTTTCACTCAATAAGAACTTAGAAAGGCAATCTTGGGAGCTTTTGTTGAGTAAACTCGTGTGGATAAGCTTCCCCTATCAATTTCTTATCGTTTCCTTCAAATTTTATCTTCCTAAAACTCTTTTAAATCATGATTTCATTATGGGTTTTGAGATTTCTCGCCCAAAGTTGGAAGATTTGTTATTTTTTTTAATTGGAGCTTGTTTCTTACTTGTTTTTAATGGGCTTCTCCATCACAAATTCCTCTTGACTTATAGAATGCTTTTTCAAATAAAAATCTGATTTTACCCTTTCAATTTTTGAAGAGAATTTTGGATTATTTTACCTCTGGTTCCTAACCTTATCAATATGGGTATCATTTGACCTCTTTTGATGAGTCTTTTTCATTTTGATAGTCGGGGATCGTGTAAAAAAATTAAAAATTTGGTAGAAAAAAAACTTTGGGAGAGTTGTTCGGGTAAAGATCGACCTTCGAGGTAAGTTTGGCTATACCTCGTTTAAACTGAGATGAGTAATTAATATTTCTTATGAATTCAACTGTGAAACGATATTGTAGCATGAAATTGAGAGGTTAGTAAGTGTAGACTCTCTTGTTTAATCTGTGTGAGGCTTATTTGTGATGCTTAGCCTATGTGAAGGCCTCGCACTACAAAAAAATTGCTGAAAAAAGACAGCCAAAAGCGATGGACTACGTCGCTTTTTTGGTCAAAATCGACAGAAAAGCGACGCATTCATGTTCGTCGCTTTTTGGGTCGATGCTTTTCAAAAAGCGACGGACATCGTCGCAAAAAAGCGACGGACATCGTCGCAAAAAAGCGACGGATTGCGTCGCGTTTCGATTTTTTTTTTTTAAAAAAAGCGACGTTGTAAAGCGACGAACAACGTCGCTTTTTTATATTTTAATTTATTTTTTATTTCCAAAAAGTGACGAACTTTTCTGGAAATTTAAATTTTGAAAATCCCAGAAAAGTGACGGACTAAAGGACTCTATCCATCGCTTTTCTGAAAATTAATTTTTTGAAATACCCAGAAAAGCGACGGACTAAAGGACCATGTCCATCGCTTTTCTAGGTTTATTAAAGCGATAGACAAAACCACTCTGTCTGTCGCTTTTTCCTGCACTTTTTTTACAGCAGAAACTATTCCCACCTGCAAATATAAATCAATTCAATTCAATTTTAACCAGCCCAATCAAACAAAATACAATCTAAACAACTCACACAAGATATAAACAACAAACTTAAATCAATCTTCAAAAATATCTAAATCACAATACAAAAACTTATGAAGTCATTCAAAATGTGTTCCAAATTTTCAAAAAGTTCATAAAAGAGACCTAAACTAGGGAGTGCGATCTACAAAACCATCCTCATCCACAGGCATCTAATTATAAAACATACCATTCATTCATCTCTTTCTCCTTGATCAATCCATACAAAATATCTAGGCTTAAATCCATTACGGTACAAATGAACCATGAGTGTATTTGGTTCAAAAAAATTTAAGCACCTACATGCACTACAAGGACACCTAACCAATTCATTATTCTTGAAAATATCAAGTGTCATTGTATGTTCAATAAAATCTCTAACACCGTAATAAACTCAGGTTTCAAACTAACACCAGTTTCATAATGCATATTATACATCCACAAATGATGATCCATCTATAAAAATATAGATATTCAATTATATTATAAATTTAATAATAATTTTACTACATTAAAATAATTTATATTGTTAATATATATGTATAATTACTTAATAATTATATTTATTATTACTTATATGCCTAATTAATTAGTTCATGAATACTACATTTCAAGATCTACAAGCTTAATTAATTCTTAAATTTTAATTAAGTTTAAGATTTCAAATAATTAATTATATTTCTAATTAAGTTCATGTTATTATAAATTAAGTTGAAAGTTATAAGATTTTAATAAGTACTTCAAAGTTCAATTATTAAGTTCTAATTAATTAAGGTCATCAAGAATTAGTTATATTCAAGTTCCAAGTTCAAGTTCAAGATCTAAATTCAAGTTCATATCAAAGTTCTAAAATTAGTTATACATAAACTTCAAATCCAAGAATTAGCTAGTTATATTCAAGTTCTAAGTTCAAGTTTAATAACTAAATTCAAGTTCATAACTAATTTCTAAACTTAGTTATATATAAACTTATAATCCAAGAATTAGTTATATTCAAATTCTAAGTTCAAGTTCAAGTTCTAATTAAATTCAAGTTCATATAATCTCTAAAATTAGTTATATATAACATTTTAAGCCAAGAATAATTAGTTATATTCAAGTTCTAATTAAGTTCAACTACTTCAAGTTCTAATTGAATTCATCATATATCCAATTTCTAAAATTAGTTATACATAAACTTCTAACTCGAGAATTAATTGGTTATATTCAAATTTCAAGTTCAAGTTCTAAATCTAACTTCAATTCATCTAAGTTCAAATTAACACTTCACTAACTAACAATCAATCAAATTAAAAAAATCTCAATTCACAAGTACTAAAATCAAAAAACAATAAATCATTCACTAACTAACTAACAATCAATCAAACTAGTACTAAAATAAAAATAAAAAACCTAAAGCATTCACTATCTAACAATCAATCATTCAAACTAACAATCAATAAAACACAAATTCAATACACTAATTAACGAAATCAAATCTAACTCAAATTGAAAAAAATAAAAAATAATTTCAAGAAACCCTAGCCTTAAATTAAAGGAGAAGGAGACAATGGAGAGACAATGAAGTGGGGTCGGGGTCGGCAGCGACACAGTGGGGTTCTTCTTCGGCAGCATCGGCGTCGACGTCTTGTCTTAGAGAGAAGGAAGAGAGATGGAAAAATGGAGAATTTCCGCGTCTGATCTTCATATCTTTTAAGAAAAGCGACGGACAGCGTCTCTTTGTCCGTCACTTTTTTAAAAATATTTGACCAACATTTTGACCAAAAAGCGACGGACTAAGAGACATTGTCCGTCGCATTTATTAAGTATTTGACCAGTATTTTGACCAAAAAGCGACGGAATAAGAGATGTCGTCCGTCGCTTCCTTATAAAATAATTAATCAATTAAAATTAATAAAAAGCGACGGACGGCATGGTTATTTTTTAATTTATAAATAATTATTTTTAATTAAAAGCGACGGACAGCGTCTCTACCTATTTTAAATAATTAATTATTAATTATATATATATTTGGCACAAAAATCTGTGAAATAAAGCGACGCACTAAGAGATGATGTTCGCCGATTTTTGTAATTATTTATATTAAAAAGCGATGAACAGTGTGGCAATGGCGTTGCTTTTTGGAGAGACGTCGTCCGTCGCTTTTCATTCTGTCATTTTTTAATAGTTTTTTAGTAGTGTCGTATGATATCCTTGATTGCTATGAGAACTTGTGATATTTGAGAAATTTCCCGAGTGAGGGATTGTGTTGCCTATGTTAACACTTTGATATTGAGATGCCTAAGTTAGGGGCATGAACTGATTTTTTTTATCACATCTAAAAATGAAAGATATGCTTTCTAAATGGTAAAGAATAATTTCAAATGAATCGGTAACATCTCGCCAATTTGAAATAACTAGAAAGAAATTAAAAAGTGGAAATAGTCATTTTTGGAAAGAATATAAAATCTGGAAAATTTGTTAAGTTTGTTAAGTTAGATTTTTTTGGTCAAGTTCAAACTACCATAACTTTTGGTTCAAGATGAGTTAGGTGTGTTTCCAGATATTGTAGGAAATATCTTGGAATAATTTTTCCAACGCTACTGAGTTTGCGCGATCCTGAGTTCGTATGAGTCAATTATGCCCATTGGAAGTTGGACTGTTCAAATAAGGAAATGTCCAATCCGGATTTTGGAAAGATGTTTTGGTCTTTTCCATACCTAAGTAATTTAATTCACTTTTAGTGAATTAATTAAGGGTCAAAACTGAATTGGTTCAGTTTGCTCAATTGGAAATTTACGGTAGGGTGTTAGAGAGAAGAACGCAAGAGAGAAGAGAAGAGAAGATCAAGATTTCGTCGTTTCGTAAGGAATTGATTTCGGATTTCATCAAGGAGTTGATCCCACAAGGTATGTGAGACTTTCATAACGTTGGGTTTGTTCACCCACATGCCAAACATGTTTGATTCAGCGCAAATTCGTTCTAAAAGGATTGGAATTTGAATGTTCTTGATAGTTGTTCTTGAATTACTTTCGTTCTTGAACATGAGTTGAGATTAATGAGTTTCTTGATCTTAAAGTGTTGCTTCCTTGAGTTTTTTGAGTTAGATTCTTGAGTATATGTATTGGGTACCTGAATCTGAAGTGAATTTGAGAAAAAGAATCGAAAATAATCGAATTAAGATCAGAAAACGAGTCAAAAAGTTCGTCAGGTTTTCCTGGGAAGGGGTTGGCGCGACGTGCCCTCGTAGAGCCCGAGGGGCTGGCGCGGCGTGTCCCCGTAGAGCCCGAGGGATTGGCGCGGTGCGCCTGCAGTGTGCCCAAAATGAGTCCCAGAAAGTTGGGGCTGGCGCGGTGATGAGTCCACAAATTGGACTCATTTAGGGCTTTATTTTGACAAGAATAGTGTCCTCGAATGCTTATTTTGTCTAAATATCTGATGAAAACTCTTAAATTTCAGGTATTTGAAGTTTTAGTGAAATAATGGACACTTAGGCACAAAAAGGAACAAACACTACTAAAAAAACAGTGAATACCGACCTAAAAAATTCTGACCTCAAATGGAGGTCGATAATTTCCGACCTCTGAAGGTCGGTATTTACAAGTAGTCGGTTTTTATGAAAAATAAAGCGGGAAAACCAAATTCCGACCTTTGGAGGTAGGAATTTTTCCCGGAAAAAATGAATTACAATAAAAACCGACCTCTTGATGTCGGTATTAAACAAATAAATAAATAACAATATTTTATTTTTTCTCAATAGGTTTTGTGTAAAAAAAAAACAAAAAAAATATAATACCGACTTCCGTATGTCGGTAAAATTAAATAGTAAAAATAAATTAATATAAAATACCGACCTCATGAGGTCGGTATATTTTATATTTAATAGAGAAAATAATACTGACATCAAGAGGTCAGTTTTTATTGTAATTCATTAAAAATTCCGACCTCCTGAGGTCGGAATTTTTTCTCAATTAAATATTTTATAATACCGACTTCCGAATATCGGTAAAATTAAATAGTATGTAATTAAAATACTGACCTCATGAGGTCGGTATATTTATTTCATCTAATTACTATTAATTAAAGAGACATCCGGAGGTCGGAATTTTTATTTCATCTAATTACTTTTAAAAGCGACATCTGGAGGTCGGTTTGCGGAAAGTGGGAAAACCAAATTCCGACCTCTGGAGGTCGGAATTTTTCCCGAAAAAAATGAATTATAATAAAAACCGACCTCTTGATGTCGGTATTAAACAAATAAATAAATAACAATATTTTATTTTTTCTCAATAGGTTTTGTGTAAAATAAAAAACAAAAAAAATTATAATACCGACTTCCGTATGTCGGTAAAAATAAATTAATATAAAATACC